>DWQW01008202.1:0-14190 GCA_018249695.1 Heliconius erato demophoon
TACTCTACCTAATGGTGAAAACCGCATCAAAATCCGTTGGGTGGTTTAGAAGAAGATCGCTTAGAAAGGCCAGACAGAGACGAAATGCGTTCTTATTTTATAAGATATAGAGATAGAGATAGAGATACATAAAGCCAATTATTTTTGTAACTTTATGTTCTTTTTACCTATATAATATACTCTGTTAAATTTGCTGATGTCACTTAATAATTTAATGTACTGCTTCAGAAACAGCCTTAAATGTTAAATTATTGATTTGAAGTATTCATAATATTCTTTGTAAAATAACTGTAATAACTGCATATTAACTCCTGTACAGTTTTTAAAATAATTATATATTTTATGAACGAACCAACCAAAAAATCTTTGTATTTACTTGATATTTCTTTCAAGATCGTTTTTTATCTCTGTGTTGAATTAATTACGACTTAAACTTAACTGTTATCACTTATGAAGACAATCTCCACTAACAATTCAATTTTGTTTACTTTTTTTGTATAAAATATTATATAATAGTGCTTCAAAAATATATATTATTATTAACGGTCATATAACCCAGACGTTTCGAATGTCATTCTTTAGCCAAGAATCTTACCAGCGCGATTGCTATATAATATTCGTAGGCAAACTAATGCCTTGAGTTCATTCAAATGACGATAACTTTTTTTTAATGAACCGATTTTGATGAATCAAACTTTAGTAGTTAAGTTGAGTTAAAACAAAGCAATTGGTGAATTTTCAAGTAAATCGGTTCAGTACTTTCAGAGAAAAATGTGGACAAAAATATGTCGATAGACAGAAACACAGATAGACAAGAAATTAAAAAAAATCTGTTTGCTTTTTATTATTCTTTTTAAGTGTCCCTCTAGCCATTTCAGTCAAAATTACTAAATGTACAGACAAAATATTTTTACTGTCTTATTATATATATATAGAGATTTCAATGAGTTTTTCAAATAATGATATTCAATAATCGGATGACACTGTCGTGGCGTAGTAGCACAAGCGACGGCATACGGTTGTGGGCTTGATTCCCACTCCGGGAGAACGAATTAGTATTCATTAATATTTTCATTTCTCTTTTTTTCTTCAGCTTCACGCTGTATACTGCATATGAGTAGGCAGAGGGGACCTAGTGCTAAGATATTCCATTCCCCACTTTCCGCTGAACTTTCTAGGCATTGTGTGATTGAGTGGCGGAAGTCAACGCCGCGCTTTGTCTTGTTACCAGATCAAAGAAATTAAAAAAAAATATTCATAATAATTCATTTTCCTGACTTGGAATTGAATCTACAACCGTTGCGTTTACTCTCTGTGCCACGACGGTCTTAATTATATTAACAATATTAATTAATATTTAATATTATCAAATACATATTTTTACACTATTTTTTAAATTACATAATGCTCAGATTTTTTAAAATCATAAGGACATTTTAAGAAAATTGTACAAATAAAATTGATTTAAGATTGTTGATACCTAATTTTGTAATAACAATTCAAAGCCATTTCTGGCAATGGCTCCAACGTGAGAAACCCCTTAATGATACATGCCGTTTCTAACGATGCTTAAGTGTCTACTAACTTCTGAGGTAGGTTCTTGACCCAATGGTTAGAGATTTATTATTAGTACAGGTTTATTCGCAACTAGCGATCCTATCGCGGCTTCGCCTGTATAAACTATACAATTATTTATGTTCTCATCTGAATTACTTTCGTGTTCTAATGACATTATAATTTTAAAATATCCAAACATTGACAACAAAATTATTTTTATTTTATATGGACATAACTTTTATTTAAATTGGTTCATAAAAAAAACATAATAAGACAAACACTAAATATTAAAGGAAATTTGAGAAAATACAGTAGTGAACACTGCATTTAAATAAGATAAACCGTTTCTGAGGTTAGTTTGCATAAACGCACAGACAAACCGACAGTTAAGAATTATAAATTAATGATTTTCTATTCTATTACATTGTTTAGTTCAGTTTAGTTTCAGTTTTTTAATGAGATGAAGAAAGTAAGGAAAGCAGGATCAGAATAAATGGTAAGATATTAGAACAAGTGAATGTCGTGGTATACTTGGTGGCGTATTGCTGCCGGTAACAGGGTTAATGGAGCCTTAGCTGCATTGATGAGATAGCGAAACTTCAGCACAGCTGCGCGTTTGGCCGTACACAATGCGGAGATGGTACCGACGCTGTTATACGGCAGCGAAACGTGGGTATTACAGAAGAAGAGTGAAAGAAAGATGAATGCTGTGGAGATGGCTATTGGACGAAGGTCACGTAAAAAGTATGAGGACCCCCCGGAGGGCATGTATGAAGAAGTTGATGACAGTGGACGAGGTATGTAAAGAATGTAGCGTTTGGCGCTCCGTTCTCTCTGACTACCCCGCTAGGGCGTAAAGCGTGAAGCTAGTAGTAGTAGTAGTAGTAGTATTACATTGTTGTACTCAGTGATAGATTTTCTCAATACCTTCCATACACAGACAACTATGAGTTACAAATTTATTATATATATTTAGGATTAGATCGTTAGCGAAAACCTTTATTTTATTCGTACATTAACAGTTGTATCGCTGTAGCTTACGTTGTAGTATCGTCGTGAGCCAAGTCCAAATTTTTCTTTATGTATATTTACCCTATATGCTGTTCCCGTAAAAGGAGCGCTGACGCTTCCACCCTGTGTATGTAGTTTCAATTGTAATTGTGATAAGTTCTGCCTACTCAATAGGCGATAACTCGATTTTAAGTGAAAATGAAAGGGGAAGACGGGGTGTTTTGACATTGACACTTTGCCTATTTGTTGCAAGGTGGAGGTAACTAGTACTGATATAATTTTATGAATTACACATTTGAGTATCTCACCCACAAGAATGAATTAATGAAATTTAATATTGCCATGTATGAAAAACTATATACCTAATATAGAATAGAATAGATTTTTTTTAACTTTGAAGGAATAAACGTATTATCCCTTAACTTTGAAGGTTCTGTGCAAAAAGTAAGGTAAGATTTAAATAATAGTTAAAAATTAAATTTATTTATGATTGCTTCGATTAACATTATCAATCAAAAGCCATCTTTAATGTGATAAATTTCTCAAATTGTAATAAAATATTTGTTTTATTAAATTATTAGTCTGAAACTTAGTAAATTTACTACAATCTTGAAATTGATATTATATATGGACCCTATACAGGTGAATCTAACCAAGTGCGGGTCAAACTTGGCTAGGGTTCCACCCGGTTTCGATTTCGAGCGGTTATTTTTGTTAAAATGTTCTACTCAAATGACAGCGTGCCAGTTCAAAATTATCAAAGATACATAAATCAACCTACTTTGAGAAAATTTGATTGTTTCTCTAATTTCATGGATAACAAATGAAGAAGATTTGAATGGATAAAGCGAAAGATGGATGCCGTAATGTTAAGAATATCGTTTTCAGCATCTATCACGTTTAATTTATCATCTTTGTAGAATAGAAATAAATGGTAACAGTGTAATTTTAAATAGTGGTTATTTTGCTACATATTTCTTAGTAAAATTTAATTTTAATACGCCATTTGTTAACTTCAACGGAATTTTGCTTAAAATTTCCATTGAAAATATCATCTTACTTTATGTTTATATGTTAAGCATTATTTTATCTACACTGTTTTGTATTTTATTTGTAAGTAAATATGCGAAGTAGCGTAATACTTGACTTATTTTAGAAATGTTCTTTATAATTTGTGAAAAGGATTAGTTTTATATATAAACGAGGTCTGAGAGGACCTCTTTGGGGCATGTTCATTGAAATGCTTCGGTGAGCTCTTTAGAAATACTACAGCCTAAGAGACTGTCTATCAGAAAGGTAATATGATGATAACCTTATTTTTCTTAGAAAATACACTTGTCTGTGTATAAAATTAAGCCTTCATTCAAATGTCTTTTTCTTTTGTTTCTCATTTGTAGGCTTGTTATGTTAATATAATATGTGTGTAAGAATGTAAAATATAGTCGATAAGACAAAATAGATTCGTTTTTGTCGTCTATCTGGTGTTATAATCATGACTATTCACAGTCAAAAAAAATCTTATAATATAGTCTCACTCAAAATATTTCCAGGATTATAATCTAAGTTTCCTAGTCTGGTTAGACAAAACGTAGCGTTGTGAAGTGTTTCATTAAATTTCACCTGTAACTGAAAAGATTTTAGCGTTGGTTTCCGCTAGTTGGAGGACAATGTCTTTAGATAAGTGCACAGATAGAAAGAACAAAGAGAATTGTTACGATATCTTATTCTCTACGTTACAAAGTATGGAAAAGCTTATATTTAGATTTTTATTTCAAAGGTTTTACCCTATACTATTTGTAAACTGTCCTTTCCCGATTAGGTCATTTCTCTACGTCCACCAAGTCAGTCTTGCTTTGGGCGAACAGATTTATTGTACAAACATAATATGCGGGCACTAAATATGATTTACATACAATAAAGTGCTATAGATAGACGGCTTGTTGAAAATTCTGTCTATTTATCGTTTCGTCTGACTGACTAACTGACTTTCAAAATAATATAGAAAACTTCAATTTGAATATTTCTTCTAAATTAGAATTCAAATTGTTTCTGTCACGTTGACTCATACACATATAGACGTAAGATATTTTGCAAGATTTTTAAGGGCTTAAGATATTTCCCAAAATTTTTAAGGGCGCTGTTTGAATTAAAAACAAATAATTAAAAATTCTAATATTTTTATAAATATTCTAAAAAAATTCAGCTTCACACAATATCCCACACATAGTATGGTAAGCAAAAGGGACCTAGAGTTAAGACACTCCGTTCCCCACTTTAAGGATATACGAGAATATAAAAGGGTAGGCAAATAAGACATAGCGCTAAGAGATATGCGAAACCTTCCAATATACAACCTAACCCAACGCCGCGTTTTGTCTTAATAAAAATATTTTTTATATGTTACGATTGAATTTTACTTGATACACTTAGCAAATTACATTTGTAAGGTTTTTTTTTTAATTTTTCATCTCTCACAAGAGATTTACTAAATCTTATTCACATACATTTTTCATTTTTTCCAAACTAAGTAAGTACTATAAGAGCCTGTGTAATAAGTTTCATGTGAACATTTATATTCTAGAAGTACCGTGACGTTCATAACGCGTTTCATGCGAAGTGAATAATAAAGTAACGTGACAAAATTTTTAGAAAAGTATGTTTCTTATTAGCTAACGTGGATAGCGTTGCTGTTGCGCACAGGAAAAAGCTATTGATAATGTCTTTCGTATTTTTTTTAGTGTCCCGCTATATTTCGTACAAGCAGAAACGACAGCAATAGAGACATTCCATTTTTCACAGTTCAATTTTCAAGACGAAACTCAACGCCACGTTTTGTCTTGTTTTCAGAGCGAAGAAATAAAAATTAAAATAATTTATTAACTCGAGTATGAATCGAACCCACAACCAACGCTTTAACTGTCATAAAACCTTTCACTTCTTTATTTTTATGAATTTAAATTTGATCTAGGAAGATATTTTTTTTTATTTTAAGAATAAACTCATTATTCCATTGTGGTGTAGCTTGACAGCGTCTGACTGTAGGCACGATGATTGTGGGTTTAATCTTCACACGCGTTCAAGATTGAGCGGTGAAGGGTGAGTTTCCGCTTAACCGTTTTGGGGTAAGATTATAAACGGCGTTAAGTTTCTTACTTCACAAGTGAACAAGCATTGCCAGACGTCTCGATTTTGGCGAAACGCCCCGAACTTTAGCCAAAAATGAAGTCTTAAGGTACTGAAGTACTTAATTAAAATAAATCTTAAATATACATTTTATAATACTGTGTACACTATCCCACAATAAACAGTAGTATATAAAATCTATATATACAGATTTGGCAACGCTAAAGTCAACACTAAATATGTGGAATACTAGAGGAAGGTAAAGAACAGATCGTTTCGACACTGAGTTGTTCCCATCTACTGCCATCAGTAAGAGAAAGCATGAACTTAAAAAAACAAAATTAATTAGAGGCAATTATTTATATAAAAATTCTTATCTCAAAAAGAAACCCTTAAAAGAAATATCGTTACCTAATCCAAGTCTGGAAACTACAAGGTTTTATAAATTTTAATGATACAAAACTAATGTAGCGTGAAAATTTACGATCTCTGGGAGAGAGTGATAAAGGAATGAAAGTAAAATGACAATTATATTTTTATTTTGTGTAGACGTTAAACGATATATTTTTTTTCTTAATACATATCTTATTGATTTTTGAGATTTTCTTTCGTTATAATAATAACCCCGTAATATAATGATCGACTTTTAAATACATACATCTATCCACATTTAAATACCTATAGGAAATACTTATTTGGAAAACGTATAAAAATTTGAAAGTATATATAAGTAATAGTACATGTTTGCAAACGAACGAAACAGAAAAAAAAATCGCAAAATTTTGCGCAACATAGCTTTACTCAGCTCCGGATCCGGCGGATCCTAGTAAACACATACATCTATCAACATTTAATTACCTATAGGTACAGACGAGGCCAGTCGTGATGCAGGGGCAAAAAGATTGACTGTAAACGCGACAGATGGTGAGTTCCGCCACTCAACACATAATACCTTCAGCAGAATTCAGTGGAAAAGGCGTTCCCCTTTTGTGAGTGTCTCAACACAATTACACTATGTTCCCTCTGCCTACCCTCCTGTGTGCGAGATATGTATTCGTTAAAGCTTTAAATGAATACATATGTGCTTCCTTTTATATTTATATGTTTATCCACATATTGAGATAATATTTTTGTTCAAATGAGGTATATTCCAAGTTAGGAAACGGTTCGTGTTTCATTAAAATTATTTCTCAAGATATCATCAGGTATCATATTAAGATATGAGTATGAGTATTATTACCACACATTTCTTTTGAAGGCATGTATAGGTACTAAAGTAAATCATAAATATTTATAGTCAAAAAATAATAATATTTTTAATTCGTTCTATTTTATATATGACAGCTTCACACTGTATCCCGCACACTGCGGGGTAGGCAGAGGGAAGCTAGTATTAAGACACTCCGTTCCCACTTTCTGCCGAATTCTGGAGGCATTGAGTGTTGAGTGGCAGAACTTAAATATTTCATCTCCTCGAGTGGGGATCGAACCCACAACCAGTCGGTTTTACAGTCACACTTTGTGCCCCTGGGCCACGACTGGCGCCCCCTGCCCTAGAACTAAACTAATATAAAGTCGAGTATCCATTTCATTCACAACTTTGAATATGTACATTGTACATAATGTACATATAGCTCGAAGCAGTAGAAGACAGCCAACATATTATGCGTATTTACTCAGAATATTATATATCCTACATAGGTCATATATCATAAAATCTATGTTCAAATTATTTTTTTTAATATTATTTTTAAAGCTTTACGCTGTATCATATAGACAGAGATCAAAATACTTTTCCCCACGTTCCGTAAATGTTGTGGTTAAAGTTACAGAACTCAACGCCGCACACGTTTTTTTGTTATTAATTATTAATAAGCAATTTATTTTTTATATATACTTATGCTAAGGACTAGAATATACCTTACAAAATTTACATTTCTTATGGAAGCTTTTAAGTCTTTTGTACTGAAAAGCTCCACAAATAACCGTGGTAACCTTATCGAAGTGTCGCTCTGATGAGATGTGAAGTTAAGTTAAGTTAATTAACCACAGCGCTCGAACAATTACCAAGAACTGCAAGTTCATAATAGAAAATTTACAGCAAATTTCCATTATTCATAAAATGCATTGACTTTAGAGTTTATAAGACGACGAGACAAAATTTACTGTATTTATAAATTAAATCATTTTGATTTCATATATAAATACAATTTATCATTCAATATTTTCTTCGAGTACTACGATCAAATTTTCTACAATTAAATGCTCTACTGGCTACTACTACTGCTTTCGCTGCAACGAAATCAGCCAGCATTAGCTTGAACCATTTGATCACATACAACGTAGAGCAGTTGGAAAGGCTAGACACTTTGGCCTTGCGTAGAGACGTTTCCTCGCTGTGCGTTCTCTACCGCATTTATTTCCAGGTCGATACAATATAAATTTGATATGTCTATAAAAAAATGGGTACTTTAAAAACCCGCGTCTATCTCCACCTCAAAGGCCGGCAACGTAGCTATAGCTGATGTGGCGTTGCATGGGGTCGTGGGCGGCGGTGATCACTAACCATCGGGTGACTTTCTCCTTTCTCCACTTTCAGCCAAATTCTGGAGACATACCATTGTGTTTAGTGGAGGAATTTTATGCCGCGTTTTGCCTCGTTACCAGACCAAGGAAATGAAAATATTAATATTTCATTTTCTCGAGTGGAAATCGAACCCACAACGTTGACATGTAATATAATAATATTTCATGCTTTACTCTACCATGAATAATATTTTTTAACATTTACCATGAATAATATTTTTTAATATGCTCGGTTTAATCTCACTCATATGGAAAATTTAATTTCCTGCTCTATAACGTAATAATGCATCACAGCGTACTATTTGTTGAGCGTCATCCATCAAAGACAATATTTTATGTTAATGAACTAAGAAAAATTAAAACTATTAAGATAGATAAAGAGATGAGATGAGCTACGTTTTTATGTTGATTAAGAATAAAAATTAAATAATCTAACTGTTCATACGTTTGTGGCGCAGTGGAACAGCATCTGACCATAAAAGCGGTGGTTGTGGGTTCTATCCACCGGAGCCGTGAAATGTAAATAATTTATTCCTCCAAGAATCGTATCGAAGCTTCCACAAACGACCAAATAAATAAATAAACAAATTATTTTCTGTCATTATTTTTCAATTTTGGAAAAACACGTATTTGCATTAAAACCATCTGATGTTAAGAAAGGGCTTTGTGGAAACAGTAAGAATACACACTTAGAAAGTAGAATATTTGAGAATGCGGTAATGCAATTACATAATGGAAGTTTGCTATAAAATTTCCCGTATGGATTCGTAAGAAAAGTTTTTGGGTATTGTCCAAACGCTCTGGTTGATAATCTAATCTAAAAGATAATCTAAAAGTTCAAATCCCACCACAGTGACAATCAATGTGGTTAAAACTTTTGTTGTCAACAAATCTGTAGAATGCGTCTTAACACTAGATCCTCACGTTCCTAACTATTCAGCTATATACAGTGTGAAGCTAAAATAACAGAAAAAAAAATGTATGAAAAAGTCTTAAAAAAAGCCTCCTTACCCAAAAAGCTGCTGATTTTGCAAGAACGTTGTCTTTAATTCAAGAACACACTTACTCTTATAAATATGAATATTTACAAAAATTGTAACAGTTCTTTAAGGTTCTCTATCTCAAAATCTTAAGATTAATGGTTTTAACATGACGGACAAAAAAGTGATCCTATAAGGGTTACGTTTTTTCTTTTTATTTAGGGAACTCTCACGAATAAAAATCTTCAGGGGTCCGATATTCGACGATACAAGTTTCAGTTCCATAAAGTTTTGATAACTAATAGATAACAAATGAAATACTAGACACTAATAATATTTTGAAACATTTTTCAGTAGATTTCGTTCAAAATGTTAATATTTTGATCATATACATATATGAATTCTTGAAAACTTCAATTCCCACTTGGGGGAATGAACTGAATGAATGAGTGTCTTGACACTCACTCATTCAGTTTTGAGTTAATCACTTTCCAACTACCCCAAAATGGCTTTTATGTAGATCACAAGTATTAGTTTTATATATAGAACCTACAACATAACAGTTAACATAAGACAAATATAAAAATATAGTTAAATGTACGTCGAGACGAGCTGACGACGTATAAATTTATAGATTTCCGAGTACTTTGTTAGCTTTTGCAGAGAAACCAAATGCGTACTGAATTGTAAAAGATATATACTCCTTAAAATTGCTATTTTTATTTATTTTTTTCTCATTAAGACTGAATACTATAAATGGATTATTTATTATGTTTTTAACACTATTTGTTTAGGTTGTAATTTAGTCCTTGTTATTTTTTAAAACAAAAATAAGAAAAAGCCCTTGCGTTTCGAAAATGTTAGGCAGAGAACCCAGTGCTGATACTCCTTGATACTGCTTTTCCCACTTTCTTACAAAATGTAAATATCTCTAGATATTGCTTATTTTGTACCACTGGCACTAGAAGAGACTTCCCGATTTTTCCTGTGTGTCTTTTCTCTAAAATTATTTCGGTATAAAGACTAAGCTTAATTGTCACTAAATTCTCCTATATATATAATAAGTATCTAGTATTACAAAATATGAAGATGTATGGGAATATATAAAAACAAAAGTGCTGTAGACCACACGACTAAAGTAAAATTTCTTTAGCTCCATCCATATTTGATTCCTTTTTCTATTGTGAAACGTAAAAATGAGAGAAAAAGAGAAAAAAATGTGTGCTTGCACATCTCTCTTTTGCTCCTACAGATATATACGAAACGTAACTAACTCTCTCTTTCCTATCTTTACTAAATTATATCTTTCAAAATTCGTTCGCCTCGCTCAATTACACTTTTCGTAACGTTCTCATCACGCATTGACAAGTTTACTCCACGAGTCAAACGTACGTAAAAAAGTTTTACTTCAAAAACATTTTTTGTGTAGTTGAATAATAATTGGCTAATTGAGGGGTGTAGATTCGAAATATTTCGAAAAAAATTGGCTTGAAATGGGATATTGTGTTACATTATTATATTTTATAAGATTGCTTTTCAAAATGCGGATTAGTCTGTAAGGTATATATAACATTATTATAAAAAATATTAATGTGTTATCTATATAACAAAAGTGATATTATATTAGTATTATATCAAAAGTTTATTTAACGGATGCAAAAATCAAATATATCCTAGAATTATTAAAAACCTCATTTGCCGTTTAAAATATTATCTTTTACATTCAAAAGGAAGAAAGACACATGCCTACAATTAACATAAGTGCGTAGGTTTATTGTCTCTTTATTCGCGTCTAATTTAAGACCACCCTCTCAACAAGGGCAATTTACATTTGCTTGTTTATTATAACTTGTACGTAAATTTGCTCGTTCGTTACATGTTTTAAAGAAATTTGTGTAAGTTTCACAACTGATTTTGGAGTATTTTAAGACGCTGATACGTAAAGAGTTTTACACGATCAAATTTTTCAGAAAAATGTTCATATATACAAAATTATATAAAATAAATAAATAAATAAATGGAAGTAAAAACACACTTCACTGCACTAAAAATACAATTTTATTGCGTGAAATAAATAAATTATAATTAAAAGACGAATGTAATAAGCACATTCTCGATATACATCTATGTAGTAGGCAGTCCAGGGTTCCATCAGCCATCTTCCAACTCCATCATCAGGCCATCTAGATGATATCATTATATTCTATACTCACCTATTGCATCAAAATATTTCGCTAAGTTTCATGATGATGCTATATTAAGAAATGCACGTAAATCAGGTTTTTAGATTTTATTATATCGTTACTTAGTTTATTACAGCTCCACTTAATAAAAGCGTTTTCATTAGAAAGACAAAGACCATGTAGAAAAACAATGTTAAATTCAGTTAATTCTTTCAGTTACAGTGGTTCGTACAACTCTTTCGAAATCATTTTAAATATATATCCACTATATCTATTGATGATATACTACACTTTTTTGTATGTTTAAGTAATATTTCGTATAATTTTATAGAATTTTTGGAAATCAAACACGACGGTAAATTTTTAAAATATCTGATTTTATTTATTTATTTTTTCTGAAAAAAATGTGAAGTATCATTTATTCACCAAGAAACTTTGAAATTCAATAATTAGGGTAATGTTTATTTTGTAACGATTTTAGTATTCATTTGTTATTTAGTAAATATTAGTTTAGTTGATTTGTAATATTTTTTTTTTCTTTTTTGCTTACTGATAAATAATGGAAATTATATGTGTCAGTGGTGGTCAGTTTACTAACCACTGTGGCCATAGTAGGTTTCATTTTATCCATACTGTAGACGTAATGACATGTTGCGTTTTCAGAATGCCGTATGTCTTTTTCAGTATGCTATATAAATGTGACATGCTTGGGGTTTTTCTAGAAGATATTTATTATATTAGAAGGTGTGAGTGTGAACATTATGGAATCAGGTGAATATTGCGATGTTACACCGCAGACTACGGTGGTTCTCGGTGACTTATTCCCAGAGTTACTGATTAAAGATTTGATGATGAATTTGTTGTGGTTAAGAAAAACAGTTGAAGATATCTAGCACATCTAAAAGTGGAGAGTGAAAATGAGTATAGGGGAAAAATGGTGTACCAAAAAATATATTTGGAAAATACCACTGACACAGCTGTTTTGTATGATTTAGTCAGGGAAACTTTTAGAAACGTCTCTTTACTATCTAGAGAACTCCAGTAATAGTACTGTCCAGAATAAGATCAATTGGATCCTAAACTTTAACTCGAGATTCCTTGATTAATATTTACGCAAGCATAAATGTTAATCAAGGGATGTTGACACTACCAACGACGAGCAACTGCAAGCCAAGTTTTTGATATTCTCTCAATATCTTTAAATTTTCTTCTCTATTACTAGTCTTGATAAAACGCTACAGGCCTGAGCTCCAACAAAATCATGTTCAAAAAGCATTTTGCTCCAGCAGGAGTGATTTAAGACCAGCATACTCTGCATAACAATAATGAACCTGTAAAACCTCTATTTGTAACCACAAAGACAAGAAATGTTTTTTAGATTTTTATAAGATATATATGTCGAGGCCAGTCGTGGCGCAGTGGTACAGAATGTGACTGTAAAATCGACTAGCTGTGGGTTCGATCCTCACTCGAGGAGATAAAATATTTTATTAAGATACATTTTTCATATATTTGTCTATTAGTGGATAGCAAACTAACCACCTTATTCCTCGAAAGCTTTATGTATTATTTTCGTATAATATTATTTTTCTCAATAATTCATCTGTATTTAATCCAAAAAGGTAATTATTTTGTTAAAAAGGTCATCATATAAAAGTGTCCCTGAAAGAGTTAAAATACATAGTAATATTATCTGAATATATTAACATAACACAAATAAAAAAGAGGCTAGACGTGGCGTAGGTCACAAGCGTATGACTCTAAGCGACAGTTTGTGGGTTTGATCCCCAATTTGCTCTGGTGACGAGGCAAAGCGCAGCGGTGAATTCCACCTTTCAATCGCAATGCCTCTAGAATTCAGTGGAAAGTGGGGGATGAACGTGTCTTCATGGTAATGTTCCTAGGTTTTCTCTGCGTACCCAGCCATGTGCATCCTGCACACGTAACATAAACCTATAAAACAAGTCAATTATATCTTGCCTTTTCGTGCTCGAAGCTTCTATTATGATATCTTCTATTAAAATATTTGTTGGGATTGCCACATTGTATATAGTATGTATTTGTCTTCAACCTTTGTTGATAATTGAAGTCTACATTGTATTTCTTATAAATCTCGATGAAATCTTAAACCTTGCTCTTACACTACATTTCACCGAAATTTTCAAATCTTTTAGAAATGAATTCTTTATAATAGAACTCTTGTGATTTCCTAGAAAGTTGTTAACTTTTTACTCAGTTCAGTTTTATTCAGTTTTTTTATTAAATTACGTGTAAATAAATAAAAAATAATTTAAGCTTTAGCGTAGATAAAATATTATTAATTTTAACCTTTGTAACTTTTACTTAGCTAAGGACAACAATACATGTTTTATCCTAACCAATGACGGAAGTGGTTTCTTCATTATAAAAAAACGTTGTGTTGAACGTTTTTTTGCAATGTCTGAAAAACGATCTAAATAGAATGTTTGTTTTCCAAAAATAAACCACTTAGGTACACTGTACAAGCCCACTCACTTGACGTCACATTTGCCTATAATTTTTCCTGTTGCTTCTTTATTGTTTTTACTTTTTAAATATCTAGAGATGGCATTTGTAAAGTTGGAAAATGTCTGCCAGAAAGATCGTGGGTCATAATCAGAAAAAGTGTACATTTTGTGTCTTTTCTTGTCCCGCTACTTTGAATACGTTTTAAAAATACAATTTTATAGATAAGTCAAATATTTTGCCATTTTAGATATATTTATTTATTA
>DWQW01008203.1:0-14190 GCA_018249695.1 Heliconius erato demophoon
ATATATATATATATATATATATATATATATATATATATATATATATATATATATATATATATATATATATATATATATATATATATATATATATATATATATATATATATATATATATATATAATTGGTATTTATTTATAAAGACACACCTTAAGAAAGAATACGTTTTCTAAATAAGTATTTTTTTTGCCTAAGTATGGAATAACACTTTAAAAATGTTAATAAAATTATTACCTTGCTTAAATTTAGTCCCACATTCATAAGAAACCGTATATCATCGCATTTTTTTCTAAGGAATCATAAAAAGCCCATTATATATAACTATATATCTCTTCTGAGGCCAGTCTTGGCGCAGGGGCACAAAATGTGCCTGTAAAACCGACTGGTTGTGGGTTCGATCCCCACTCGAGGAAATGAAATATTTACTTCGCTCTGGGGTCGAGGCAAAGCGCGGCGTTGAGATCTGCCACTCAACACGCAATGCCTACAGATTTCGGCAGAAAGTGGGGAACGGAGTGTCTTAACATTAGGTTCCCTCTGCCTACCCTGCTGTGTGCGGAATACAGCGTGAAGCTGATTTATTTATTTATTTAGAATTATTATATAGTAAGTAAAGTCAGTAAAGGGCTTTAGGACGGCAGTGGGTCACGTCTGCAATAAACTTGTTTCTATGTTAAAGAGAAAACGCACACTTGTACGGATCTTCTTACCTTAATAGTAAGTTGGTCGCATTACATACAAGCTATGACCATAATTCATCCTGAACTAATAGTAATAAAAAAAAATGTTTCCTTTTGACCTATATAATTGAATGTATCAAAATAAAAACTTACTTTCTTTTAGTTTCATATTGTATCCCGGACATTACAGTGTAGGCATAGGGAACCTGGGAACCTAATGTTGCACACCATTCCCAAGCCCGTGTCTTAAGCATTTTCGTTCCCCATTTTCCGCCTCGTTACCACAGCAAGGAAATTAAAATATTAAATATATATTGAACCGGCCTTATCTCTTTCTCTCAAGTCAGCTACATAATAAAAATACAATAAATATTTTATAAATACCCACAGGAAATACGTAAAAATACAATAAAATGAAATAAAAAAAAAATAATAAAAAACGTAATTAGTTATCATCACCGCGTTGGCGCAGCGACACGAAGTGTGACTAAAACCGACTGGTTATGGGTTCGATTCCCACTCGAGGAGATGAAATATTTACTTAAATTTATAACTCCACTTCTTCGCTCTGGTGTCGAGGACAAAGCGCGGCGTTGACTTCCGCCACTCAACATGCAATGCCTCTAGAATTCGGCAGAAAGTGGGGAACGGAGTGTCTTAATACTAGGTTCCCTCTGCCTACTCTGCTGTGTGCGGGATACAGCGTGAAGCTGATTTATTTTATAATTAGGTATACTGTCCTCATTTCCATCTCCGAAGTGTCACCCTATACACGTCCGCAAATCCTAGTTGCGGTAAACACTTTAGTTAATAGCCTTTTGTGTTGTAAATACGCGAACAGACGTATGAATGTACGTACATACATATGTATGTATGTCTTACATATGTTTACTAGAAACTTATTGCTGTCAGCCATTTTACCTTGTTGCTTAAAAACCAATATTTATAAATTGATACTTTTTCTTAATTTAATAGTTTAGTATCTCGTTGCACTTATTTTTTTTTAGTTTAAAATGAAATTAATTTTCATTTTAAAATAAAAAAATCAGCTTTACGCTGTATCCCGCACACAGCAGATTAGGCAAAGGGATCTTAGGGTTAAGACACCCCGTTCTCCACTTCCCGCCGAATTCCGGAGAAATTGCATTTTAAGTGGCGAATAAAGAAATAAGACTATAAATTTACATAAATATTTTATTCCCTCCAGTGAGGATCGAACCCAAATCCAGTCGAGTTCACAGTCACACACTTGTGCCCCTGCGCCACGACCGACCCCTTTTTATTAGTATCATAAGTTTTTTCTCGAGTAATGTGATTTTGTAGGAAAATACAATCGTTTAAATATTTGATTCTTTTATAAAAATTAAACATTTTTTTATAATATTATTTCCATGTATTTAACATTTGACGAAAATAGAGACGATATTACAGTTTTGATTGGTCTGTGTATGGCTGTTACATCATAGTCTATAAATAAAGAGATGAACCTTATTTGATTTCATTTTATTTCTTTTTTGAAAAGTCACTTAATCGAGTGTTCTTATTCATGAGTCAAGAAAATACGTTAAGCCGAGATTATCATCTCTTTTCCAGTTATTTGTTTACTTTTTAGAGGTTTTTGTGTCACAGGTTTATAATTATCAATTATTTATTCATCTAAATCCCGCCATGGCGAAATTTAGATAAGACTATTTTATTTTCATTTTTAATACTAGCATCTGGTTCATATATAACAAAAACGTGTTACAAAATTTATTGAAACATTACTGTATCGATGACACAACTTAGCTATGAAAAAAAAAATAAAATTACTTCTACGCTCTGGCATCTCTGCCATCGAGGCAAAGCGCGGCGTTGAGTTCCGCTACTCAGCACACAATGCCTTCAAAATTCGACGGAAAGTGAGGAGCGGAGTGTCTTAACACAAGGTTCTCTTGCCTACCCTACTGTGTGCGGGATACTGCGTGAAACTGATAAAAAAAACTATAAAACGTGCATAAATTAAAATTAATATTAGTTTAAAGCCTATTAGCATTAATTTCATCTACACGCGTGACCTCTATAAGGCAAATCCGTCTGTTTGTCCAACGTTTTCTACAATATTTGAACAACTTATATTACCCAATGCTAGTGCTGTAAGTTATTTAGGACGTACACGTATATTGAATTGGGAGGTCCATTTGTGAATAGAAATAATACAAGATATTTCTAGTTAATTTTTGTTTTAAGAGAGGCCGGTCGTGGCGCAAAGACACAAAGTATGACTGTAATATCTACTGGTTGTGGGTTCGATTCTCACTCGAGACAGTGGAATATTTATTCACATTATTACTTCATTTCTTCGCTCTGGTGTCGAGGCAAAGCGCGGTGTTGAGTTTCACCACTCAGCACGCAATGCCTTCAGAATTCGGCGGAAAGTGGGGAACGGAGTGTCTTAATACTAGATTTTCTCTGCCCATCCTGCTGTGTGCGGAATACAGCGTGTAACTGATAAAAAAATCAATTTCAGTGTTTTCATCAGTTTTGAAAGGAATTGTACCTATATAGTGAACGACACCAACTATGTTAGTCCACAATATAATTTGAATATAATAATTTCGTATTTTATTTTTTTTCGCTTTTAGAGGGAACTAAGGAACCTAGTGCTAATAGGTTTCCATTCGTAAATATTAAGGTTCAGTACAACTGAAAAATAAAACATATTTTTAAACTAATGAGAATATAACTTGTATTAGAGTAAAAAGGCACCGTTTTATCTAACACCTAGAAAATGTTTATAAATATCTATATATAAAAGGGCATGTTCCGACTGACTGAAGTAAGACGCACGCACAACCGTAACCGCTGTACGTAGAAACGTGAAATTTGGACAGATGAGAATTCACCCCCTAAGGGTTCAAATAATGGGTTGAAAGTTTATATAGGAAAGTCTTCAAATCACCACCGATTTTTATAAAAACTTAAATTCAAGCTGTTAAAAATATTTTATTGAACACGTGTTTCGTGGTTTTTTTTAGAATTTACCCCTAAGGGTGCCAACAAGCGGGCGAAGCTGCGCGCGCCCACTAGTATAAATATAAATACATATTTATAACAAAATACGATAGGGATGTGATGTTTTACTTGTTTCTCTCAACTGAAATAGTGTCTTGTTTTAATTTTTTTATCGCTTTACATAAGCTAAGCTATCAAAAGTTGATATCGTTGAACTGACTGACTGTTTTACATATAATTTTAATTAATTTAATATTAAAAGGCCAATGACCGACTAGGCCAAAACTTGTATTGTTTGACAGGTAGGTAGATAAAATTTCTAATATTGTTGACTTTGTGACGACAGGATGGAAGAATTCATTTTTTAAAATATATATAACATTTTGAAGTATAATATAAAAAAAGAAAGTTTTGAAGTATAATATAGAAAATAAAAAAAAATATAATATTCCTCCTCCATTCCTGATAATACGATGTCAAGAAAACGGAATAATCAATATTATACGTGTTAAAAATTGTTAATAACCAATTCCTATAAAATATATTAAGAAAAAAGAACTAAATGTCGGGTTTTGGTGCCAGAACGAAGAAATGAAAATATTAAGAAATAACAATTAATTCCCCCGAGCGGGAGTCGAACCCACGACCGTCGCGTTACAGTCACACTCTTGTGCACCCGCGCCACAACGGCCTCAATGTAAAATAAATAATAAATAACAATCGTGAAAATACTATTTTTTCTGAATCCTACACTTTAAAACTGAACTGTATAAACATCTGAACTGTATAAACTAATTATTAACTTAAAGTAATATAATATGAATATTGTTTATACCGACAAAACCGACCTGACACTGACAAAAATTAAAAATAAAATCCTTTAAAATACGTAAAATTATTTTAAAATACAAAAAATATGATAATGTGTTCCAAGCCTTATTATTAAAATTCGTTTGTAATCTGTGGTAATGAATGCAATGACAGGTTCAACAAAGAAGCGACAGATGCCATTATCTTAGAATGAGCGCGGGTGAATGATCTTTTGCGAAACGATTGGCCTTGACTCGATTGCTGAAAACTTTGTTGAAAGGACTTTTGTTTGAGTTTAAGCTCAAGTTTTAAGCACGTTTTAAGAACTATATAAATTGGATTTTTTTGCTTCACGCGGTATTATGCACATAGTACGGTAGGTACAGGGAACCTAGAAACCTAGTAATAAGACAATGCGCCCCCACTGAAATACTTCTGTTCACCATCTCGCGGAACTCGACGCCTTTGCCTCGTCACCAGAGCGAGGAAATGACAATATTAAATATTCTACTTTCATCAACATTTTCAGTCCACATTTAAATATTTTTCTTAACAAGTATATATTTAAACTGTTACAAAACGTAATGTAGGAACAAAATTATTATTTTTTTTCAATTATTTTTGCATATCCTTATAAAATATAATTTTTGACATCGATATCTGGTATACAGCCTATGGCGTTGTAAAGTAAAAGCCGGTGAAAGTTTCACATCATTTCGCTCATATATTTCTAGTGTTTGTTAGAATGTGGCAATCGACAAATATACTATGTTTAAATAACATAGTATATTTGTATATAGTATATTATTAATGTTATAGTATATTATTGTACTATAGTAATAGTATATAATTATGCGTGTACGAGACAGGTTATGGATTCAATTCCCTCTCGAGAAAATAAAATATTAATATTTTAATTTCCTCGCTCTGGTATCGAAGCAAAGTGCGGCGGTGAGTTCAGCCATTTTACACGCAATGCCTACAAAAATATACGTGCTATATATATATTATGTAAATAAGCCATATCTTCTACGCCTGAATGTACCATCAAACGTATTACATCACCATAACAATGAAAAAAAAATTATAAAAATTCTACGTTTTTAAACTGATTTATGTATAAGAATATTCAGCTTCACGCTGTATCCCGCACACAGCAGGTTAGGCAGAGGGAGCCTAGTATTAAGACACTCCGTTCCCCACTTTCTGCCGAATTCTGGAGACATTGCGTGTTGAGTGGCAGAACTCAACGCCGCGCTTAGCCTCGACACCAGAGCGAAGAAATGGAAATATAAATTTAAGTAAATATTTCATCTCCTCGAGTGTCCTCTCGAGAACCCACAACCAGTCAGTTTTACAGTCACACTTCGTGCCACGACTGGCCTCAAGCCTGGCTTTTTTTTTAATATTCAATATTTCAGAAATTGTAAAAGCGGATTTGCAAAATGTTTATAATCTTAAGAAAAAATCAAATTTCTAATTAACCCAGAGGAAGTCATAAGATAAAGCTTAATTAAGTAACTATTACGTGTACCTATACCTTTACAGCAAGTTTTACTGTCCTATCGTTGACGGTGGTCTAGTCCCTTGCGATTGCTGTATTGCCAATAAACGTCGGTCGTTTTAATAATTGGCTCTCTCCATAAAACTAGCAATTATTAGTTATTTATTAAATAATAACATTATTTTAGCATTTACGTATATAAATTGATAGCGGTGAAGTATTTAATTTATATTCTAATTGAATTTTGAGTGAAGACCTTGTCTTGCTAATATCGGATTAGTTTATTCGGATGCAGGTTTTCCTAAAAGAGTAAATTAATATATAGAAATAAAACAAGTGCGAGTCGGGCTCGCCCACCGAGGGTTCCGTACAAAAATTGGAGGTCTCGAGCTTATTCTTAAATTCAAGCTAAGCTTAGCCAGAGCCCTTTTATCTGACATCTCACTTGAAGTAAGCGCCTTTAATACTGTATTTTGCCACCTTTTAAGGCTATTATTTTTTAAGATTTAACCACGAATGTTTACTTTCAGATTTTTTCCTGAATCAGTTCTCCCTGTAGATTCTAGCTGCTAAATTTCATAATTCTAGGTCAACCGAAAGTACCCTATTCATTTTATAGTTTCCCTTTATAGTGTTGAAATAAGCGTTTCTTTGCGATATAAACGACTATATCATTTTTCAGAAAATATAGAAAATAGATTTTTTCAAGAAATTATGAAGCCGTAGGTAGTATATGGTTTGAATTTCAACTCGATATCTCTAAGCATTCCTGAGATAAAGCGCTTGACAGACAGACACACAGACGGACAATAAGGATTCCTTTTTCCGTATCCGGTACAGAACCCTAATAAGGTTGTATTATTTTTAAACATTTTTAAAGTGTTATTCCACTTCCACTAAGGAAAGAAAACTCGGACGGTTTCCAAATCCCGCTACGTTCAATGTTTTATACGTTTTCTTAATAAGGTTGTATTGTTTAAGTAGTTCACATAACGTTCCTACACGGCAAGACAACTGATTGACATATAGTCATTGCTTTCTTTTTCATAGAAAAAATAGCAATTAAAAAGGTACAATCGTCAAAAATACTCTTATTATAACATTTCAAGCTGCCTTACGCCGTATTTGGTCTAACCATTGAAGAAAAATATATTTTGTATATTGAATATAATATAAAAAAATTGTGATATTTTTTTTAAATAAGAAAGCAGAAAAATATATAGGCTGTATAGCTATAAATTTGAACATTGGCGGAATATGCACACTATTATAGTATTTGCCTTAATTGATTACAGACTAGACGGGGGCTAATCGTGGCGCAGGAGCACAAGCGTGTCTGTGAACAAGACAGCTTTTGGATTTGATTCTCACAGGAAGGGGCAATGGAGGAAATGAAATATTTAATATTTTCATTTCTTCTTTGGTGTCGAGGCGAAGCGCGGCGTTGAGTTCCGCCACTCAGCAATGCCTCCAGAACTCCGCGAAATATGAGGACCGGAGAGTGTTAACAGTAGGCTCTCTCTGCCTACCCTGTTACATGCGGGATACAACATAAAGCTAAAAACAAAAATTACAAAAAAACAACCTACTATTTGTCAAAATTGTCCGAACTGCATCTATTTTTTCCATTATATTATATTATTTTTCCTTCTTATTTTTTAACAAAAAATAACTACAAATTTAAAATATACAAATAATAAACTTTTGTTAATATAAATTGTTAATATAAATGAATATTAAAAAAAAGGGTCAAGCAAAGTAAGTTCTTGTAACAGCAATGCCGGATGAGGTAACAAATTGCCCATCTTGATTAATGTCTAACAAGCCTCACCATTTTATTTCCTTATTACGTTTACAATACCTACGTAATGTTTTATAGAGGCTAATTGATGTTAGCTATAGAGAAATGTAAATCTTTTCTAATAGAATATTAGTAAAGTATTTTTTTTATTGAAAAATTGATCGTTTGTTCGTTTACAGCAGTATTATTTTATAAAAAATATTAATTTAATTATTTTTAATGGCGTTTCAATTTCACATTTTAATCTATTTGAAAATTGTAAATAGTAGAGTTTAAGTGAAAATTATAAATAGTTTTTAATATATAAACTTAACATCAGTGTTTATAAATTAAAAATGGAATATAAACAAAAAGTATATACCAACCTTTATTACTGACAGCCCATAGATTGCTATTGTTCTTTTTCGATTTGTTATCTTTAAACATGAGTATATCTGGAACCTTATTATGTTTACTCTCTTTCGGTATGAGATCCGGAGATCTCTCCACGTTGATTCTCACAAATTCTCCTTTCAATATCTTCGGTGTTTCCTTACTAAGAACTAAAGGAGGCGGCGGAGGAGCTTTAGCCTTCTTATGAAACAGTCTCTTTTTCTCAGGCTTGCTCTTTACTTCTATATCTGTATATATTACACTATCAATTTCAGCAACATCTCTGTCGTTTCGTAAACCAATCAAACTTAAAGGTTGATCGAACCTAGACCCCAAGTTCTTTTGTTGTACCGATATATGCGTAATACCATCGTTGTCGACAGTTTGCAAGTCGAATTCTGATCGGGTTTTATCGTATAATGAATAGTCATCTATATTCTTAATATTATAAGTCTCCATTGTTTTCTTTTTAGAGAATAAATTATCGCTGCTAGAGTGCGTCGTCGTATTTCTCGTCAGTCTGTTACGCATTTTGAAATATTTATACGTGAAATATATTCTTTTGAAGTCTTGTTCATTTTCAAATCTCAGCGCTATTGCTTCTTTATTAGAATTCTTTGTAATATAGAATACTAAAGTGTTGTCACAATTCGGATAATTGTCAATGTTGACACAACTTGCGATATCATCTATAGCAATGTTCTCGTGCTTGACAGTTTTTTCATAATCTTTGATCAGTTTTTGTTTGTCGTCATCGTTCGACTCCTCCTTTGTTAAAAGTTGAAGCTGATCTTTTTCGTTGAAGCCAACGATAATATTATAAGATAGTGGTGTTGCCAGTTTGCTTAAGGAGTTTATGTCTAATTGGTTGTTGTTGTGAAGTTTCTGTCGGGCTATCACGGACGCGAAGCCGCCATATCGGCTTCCTTTCTTCACGGTCATTATGGAACTGTAAACAAATAAAACAGTCATTTAATAATGGAATTTTTGTTACGATTTTATTTGTGTTGGAAATTGTGGTACATTTAATTTTATTGTTCCATAAACTTGAATTTAATGATTATATTTTAAACATTTTTAAAGTGTTAGTTAATCCACACTTAGGAAAGAAAAATACTTATTTAGAAAACGTATAAAAATTTTGAACGTAGTGTCGGTCCACCTGGTCGGTTTCCAGGAGCCGCGGGTTCAAATCCCACTACGTTCAAAATTCTTATACGTTTTCTAAATAAGTATTTAATGATTATATCTAAAGTAAAAGAGAACATTAGCTATGTTTATTATATTTTTATTATTTACGCAAAACTCTTACTAGTTTAATGAATAAGCTTAGTAATACTGTCCTTCGATCTCTGTTAGTCATAATTTCTAGACACATTTCTTCAAGAAGCCAATATCGCTTCACGCTGTATCTCGCTTATAGCAAGGCAGGCAAAAGCAACTTAGTGTTAAGCCGAATTTTCGAAGTAACGCGTGTCGAGTCACGGAACTCAATGTCGCTTCTGCCTTGGTAATAAAGCGAAGAAATGAAATTACTAATAAATAATGATTTATTCTCCCGAATGGTAATCGAACCCACAACCGTCGCGTTTACGTCATACGCTTGTGTCTCTGCACCACGATGGCCACAAATAAATGTTCCTAGTTATTTTTAAGCAGTTTTTATATCCTAAAACAAAATTTATAAGAAAATAACGAAATATTTTAAATGTTAAAGATTGTTGCTGATTAATTAATTATAAGATCTAGTTTCAAATGCTTAATGCAGCAAAAGTGAGAGTGGTCTCTCATAAATAATAGTAGAAAAGTGGCCGGCTTTTTCGAAGATGAACTCTAATAATATGTATACCTATAAATAATCAAAGACACCTCTTAATCTGACACAATAACATATATAGATAGAATAAAACTAACAACGGCAGTAGAGGCCAGTTGTGGTGCAGGGGCACAAACCCTCGACAAGGGTTGTGGATTCGATTCCCACTCGTATATGAAATATTTAATATTTTTATTCCCTCGCTCTAGTAACGAAGCCTCCAGATTCGACGGAAATGGGGGAACGGAAGTATTTTCAGAGAAACGTTGTGTCTTAACTAGGTTCCCAGGTTCCCTCTTCTTACCCCGCTATATGTGGGATATAGCGCTAAGTTAAAAACTAAAAATACTAAATTTTATAAATACAGTTAAATTGCAGATAAAATCCATTTATTTGCATCGCTTAAGATAAGTTGAAGTCGTACCATTGATTCTTATAGCTGAAAACGAGTAACGGTTAACTATACATTTATATTTGAGGCCATTTCTGGCGTAGGGCCACAAATGTACGTCTGTAAACACGACTGGTTGTGGGTTCGATTCCCAATTAAGGAAATTAAATATTTACTTAAATTTATATTATCATTTCTTCGCTCTATTGTCACGGCAAAGCACGGCGCTGAGTGCCGCCACTCAACACGCAATGCCTCCATAATTTGGTGGAAAATGGAGAAGGGAGTAACACTATGTTCCATCTGCCGATTCTGCTGTGTGGGATACAGCGTGAAAATGATTTATACATTTTTTTTAATATTATTTAAAACAAAAAAACGTGATAGAACTAAACTAATATAACAGTTACTGCGATAAAGATAATGAATACAGTATTTTTTTATTGAATTAATAACTTCTTTATTGCTTGTACGGCGTTTGGAATGGATAATAAAATAAAATTTTTGTTTTCAATAGTAGATAAATCGTTTGCAATACAAACTTTCACTGCACGTTCAGTGTTAAAGGTCAGTTTGTTGGATGTTGTAGTTGCTGGTGATTGGACGTGTGATACTATGTGTATATGATGATTATAAGTTCTCTCAACACGCAATGCCTCCAGAATTCGGCAGAAAGTGGGGAACGGAGTGTCTTAACACTAGGTTTCCTCTGCCTACCCTGCTGTGTGCGGGATACAGCGTGAAGCTAATTTAATTTTTTAATTTTTTTTTAATGATTGTAAGTTGAAGCCGTCGCAGGGAAACGGTTGTGGGTTCGATTCCCGATCGGAGGATTTGAATATATAAAACATTTTCATTTACCCGCTCTGATAACGAGATAAAACGTTGCGTTGAGTTCCGCCATTCGGCGTAACGTGGGGTAATAATGGAAAATATTAGGTTCCCAAGTTCCGTGTGCCTACCCAGATATGTGTGGAACACAGCGTGAAGCTAAAAAAACAAGATTATAAGTAATCCTAGGTTGATGTTAAGGATAACCAAAGTATAGAGTTTATTGTGAAAAATCAAGTTATTGGATTTATCCTTTTTTCGTTTTTTCAAAATAAGATATGGAACACTAAATCCGAAGTTGAAAGTTGTAGTTGTTGAGTTGTGTTGTTTTTTTTAGCTTCACGCTGTATCCTGCTCAATCAGACAAACAACAAAAAAACATAGAAAACCTGAAAACATAATGTTAAGACAAGCCTTTATCAATTAAGACACTTCCGTTCCCAACTTTCCACTGAATTCCCAAGGCACTGGGTGTTTTAAGTGACTACTACACAACACTACACAATTATATACAAAAAAATAAAAAAAAACAGCATCGCTCTGTATCCTGGGCAGGGTAGACAGAGCTAACCTAGTGTTAAGAAATGGCGTTCCCCAATTTCCGCCGATTTTTTTTAAGAGTGACGCGGAACTCAACGCCAGATGGTATGGTATGATACTAGAGCTAAAAAACGAAAATATTAAAATACTATAAAATTCTTATATATATAAAATTTGTAAAGTGAAATTTCATAAGCCTATCATAGAGAGAAAGCGTAATCACAACAGTGGCTATACAATAGATTGTGACAGTCTGGGAACGAATCTACTTCCCAGTAGCTACTAATTAATTGATATGTGTTTACCGTGGTTCATTTCAGAAGCGACAGCGATTTAAAATATATATATATTTTTTACGAGACTTGGATGTGTATGTATTTGTAATGCTTTTTGATATGGTTTTTATTAACGTAGGGAATATTTAAAAGTAAGATTGATATGTATTATATATATTTATTAAAGAAAAATATATAAAAGATTTACAATATTTCGTAGTAAAAAAACATATGTATTGTAACTTATTTAATAAATAAATGTAGTCGAAATTATTATTACAAAATTTTATTAACAAGAAAAACAAAATTTTGTAATTCTCTTCAATGAATCCTTAAAATGAAGTCATCCTGCAATTTCAATAATATCAATATTAGGGAGAATATCTAAGATACCAACTACCCAGTTGTTTCACTGAGTACACTATCTGTTTTTACTTCAATTTATCAAAGAATTCAGATTGTTACTTATAATTTTAAATTGTAAGTCAATGCTTGTAAAAAATATCTCATACGAAAGAATATACTAAACTTAGCGCTATATCCCGCACACAAATTAAAAAAAATACGATGTAAAGTTAATTCTAATTCAAAACAGGAAATAAGAAAAGTAGAAAATCGGCCATCGCTTATCGCGTGCACCTGTCCGGATATGATTGTTTAATAAATAATTAACATAATATGTAGTTCGTTTCCGTATACCTATGCATAATTTATAAATGATTTCAATGAAACAGTTGCAGTAAAAAATCAGCTTCACGCTGTATCCCGCATACTGTAGGGTATGCAGAGGGAGTTTAGTGTTAAGACACTCCGTTTTCCCACTTTCCGCCGAATTTTTTGAGACATTGCGTGTTGAGTGGCGGAATAATTGCATGAAAACCAACTTTACCAATAGCTTTCTGTTATACGTATATTTATTACCATTAATCTTTGTGACAAGAGAAAAAAGATTTATTAATTTTGTTTTAAATGATGAGAAATGAAATGAGCACGTCATGACATGTGGACACCAGCGTGCGATTGTAAATGCGACAGTTGTGGGTTCGATTTTTAAACAAGGAAAGGAAATGTAGTGTTCTCTATACTTGGAAACCAAGTGACATGACACTCTATTCCCATTAGGATACTTTCGTTCACACTTTTCGCCCAAATCTCGACGCATTGGTGGAACTCAACGGACTGCCTCGTTATCAGAGCAAGGAATTTAAAAAATTACACATTTCATTTCTCTAAGTGGGAGACGAACCCACAACCATCGCATTTACACAGCTTCAATTTTAAAATAATATACTTATATCAAAATGAGTTCTACCTTGTTAGTTTTAATGGCACAAAAAAACTGTCATTTGGTTAGATTTAATGCAACTAAGAAAAATAAATGAAAACAATTCTCTCCAGATATCACACAATCATATTCTCAGCGACACTCGTACAATAGCTTCTCATCATTATACCTTGGCTTGTGCTCTCTTAAAACTTTGAATAGAAAGCTGTGCTTGAACCGCGATAATAATGTATGTGACAATTTCATTTTAACTATGTATGAAGAGGTTTTATTGTAAAATGTAATATATAAATAGGAAAAGTTTAATATTATAATAAAAATATATTTTATTTTAGAGACCAGTAGTGGCGCTGGGGCATAAACTATTGACTGCCAGCTCGACAGGTTGTAGGTTCGCTTTAAACTCGAGGAGTTTAAATATTTAAAATTTTAATTTCTCTGTCTTGGTTTCGAGGCAAAGCACGATGCCTTAAGCTCCGCCACAAAATTCGACGGAAAGTAGATTCTCGTTAAATATAATTATCTATACTAACGTATGTGCGTATTTGGTAAAATTTTTAAATCACAAAGAGATTACAGAATTAAGTCAAAGACAACAACAAGTAGCACAGTCAGTTAACTCTGAATTTATTGACGCTGACAATTTTAATTTTTGAAAAATTTACTCTCAATTACGTTTAGTTAATAATATATAAGATTTTTTATTTACTATAGCCATGTGAGATGTCAATTCAGTTAGCACCAAAGCCTCGACTAAGATTTTAATCCATACCTATATTATAAATTCGAAAGTAACTCTGTCTGTCTGTCTGTCTGTCTGTCTGTCTGTGCCGCAATCAGGGCCAAACCGCTAATTCAATTGTAATAAAATACTCATACAGAGATACTTGA
>DWQW01008204.1:0-14190 GCA_018249695.1 Heliconius erato demophoon
AAGAGAATAGTAGGTAGTCTGTTGTTTATAATTTCTTTCGTTAAAGTTTTCTGTTGTTTGTGTCATTTGTTTAAGTGTGTTTTTTTAAACAATTGGAACATCCTTATTGGAACTACGAAAATGCGGGCTGCATTAAGGTTTAAATAATTTTCACATTAGTGTTCTTCATTGATCTTAAGTGTTTTGCAAATATAGGTACATTACATGAATAATTCAGTAGTTAAAGCGGGCGAAGCCGCGAGCGGGTCGCTAGTATTAAATATAAATAATTAGTGATGCTACCTCGTGGCCTCTCAACTGAGATAGTTGAGAGGCCTTGGTACACAATTCTATAGCTGTGCTGTCAATTAACTCTCATATGCACATCTTCCAACATTTATGTCTACTATATACGTACATTCATTTTGGAGCCAGTGTTCCTGAAGATGGGCAAAACTAATGGAATATCCATTAGTTTGTGTCTTTTATTCTTATTGGATGTGTATTAGGGAATACCTTTCCTTGCCAGTGTAAGGATGAAAAAAAAACTTTACGCTTGTTCCCGTATGGAAGGGTGGACAGAGGGAACGTCGGGTCAAGATAATCTGTATTTCCGCTTCCGTATTGTTATAATCTGCTTTAACACCAATTTTCAGTGAACATTGCGTGTTAAGCGACAGAATTAAACGGTATTGTCTCTCAGAGTGAGGAAATGAAAATAACCCATTTTTCCAAGTGGGACTCGAACCCAGTCAAACGCTGTCTCGCTCCTTCACTAGGCTCTCATGTTTTACTATACATATCTATATAAAATTAATTGTTAATAATCATTGAACTTATACATAGCTTATTCTATAAAAGACATCTTAATCAAATTAGGCAAATAGGCAATCTATTATGAATAATTGTTATGCGTTAAACAATTATATTGTATTTATTTGTTTTTTTTTTGTCATATTTCGTTATTGTAGGTAAAATATAAAAACTAATAAAATATTTTTTTCTATATAAATAAAAATACTCTTGGTGGGTGTTTGTCCATGTAGCAGAATACAATACTTTTCTTCGTCACGTTTGTTCTACAAACCTCATTATAACTTCTAAATGGAATTTGACAAACTGTTAAAATATTCATAGAAATTGTAGACCCGTTACTATATTATCATATTTATTTATTGTAATGGTACCATAAATACGAATCTAGAAACTTCACGCTGAATGAGGCGCAGTGTCCAGACACTTCGTTTTCTACTTTTCTACCAATTTTCAAGACACTATGTGTTGAGTGTCTAAATTTAACGACGCCCTTTAATACTGATCTGATTTTTACTAAAAACATATTTTCAAAAACTAAATAGAAAACCACAAAGAAATGAAAATATGGAAAAAATCTGAAAATTAATAATTAAGACTCCATATAAAAAGGGATTATGAATGTTTTATTTAAATCCATATACACAAATATACCTAAACATTACATACAAATTTCAGCTGTCATACTTTAGATCGAAAAGCTTAAATCATACAATGTGTGCCTTATCAATGTGCAACCAGTCTGTTAAAAGCTTATTCTGAGCTTTGACAAAGCTCCTTTTGTAACAACACTAGCGTTTTAGAGAAGCGCCTACATATATACTCGTAAAATGTTAATAAACTGTTGTATATCCTATTTTGACCATAAGATATAGTAAAGTATAATAAGAACAAGCGTGTGTTTGTTCGATCGATTTAATTTTTTGATTCGATGAAAATGTGAGGCTAGTCGTAGCGCAGTGTGGCTGTAAATCGACTGGTTGTGGGTACGATCCCCACTCGAGGAGATGAAATATTTACTTAAATTTATATTTCCATTTCTTCACGCTGATGTCGAGGCAAAGCGCGGCGTTAAGTTTTGCCACTCAACACGCAATGCCTCCAGAATTCGGCAGAAAGTGGGGAACGGAGTGTCTTAACATTAGGTTCCCTCTGCCTACCCTGTTGTGTGCGAGATACAGCATGAAGCACAATACTAGCGCTCTACCCGCGGCTTCGCCCCCATACAATCTATATTTTTTTTATTGTACTGCATTTGCCAGCAAATGTATTATAGGATTTATACTTTAAATCATTTTATACTTGCCACTGTATTATGACGACTTCTTATTAATTAAATAATTAAGTAACCTTACATAAATTGCGCAAGTAGTTAATTCCTATACAGCGTGAAACTAAAAGAAACTAAAGAAAAAACTATTTACGTAATTTATAGTATAAAGCGCTTAGTGATTAATATAATAGATAAAATTCTAAAAGCATTTTTGACATAATGCTGCGGTGAAATAAAAAATGAATAATGTTATGTTTGGATCGTTAAAAACACGATAACAATTGAAAAAAAAAAACTTTGATATTTTAAAGAATTGTAGAGTCACTCGATGGAATAATATTTTCCGAGACAATGTACATTTAAATATTTTTATATTTATCACTTTGACAGACAAGGTGTAGCGTTGAGTTCCGCCACTCAACATTCTTGAATTCGAGCGGAAAGTTTAGAATAGAATAAACATGATGCTCTATATCGAACCTGCTATGCCTATAAAAAGTGAAGCTAAAAATATAATAATAAATAATTGAAACTTTTCTTCTTTAACTTAAAAATATCATGTGATAATAATTGCTACTTAAAGGAAAATAAATAGATATATTCATTATTTTATGTTATCTTGACTAGGCTCTTATTAGAATTTTTAGTTTTTTACTCTCACGTACATTTTTTTCAAAAAAGCTTTAGGTATGCTATTCAGGCTATCTTAGTTATCACATTTAGTGCCATCATGAATTATGAATTGGAGAAGAAAATAACTTAATATGCATACAAGTTATACAAGCTCCAAAAAAATTAAAGCATGTATATAACAAATTTTATTACAATTAGATAAATCTGCATATATACTTACGCTTACAAGTACGTGTAGCGGAAAATATCGCTAGAATTGACTATTCTTTAGAACAGTCCTACATTAATCAAAATCAGTTCAGTGCTCAGACATGACATGATGATGATGATAATGTAAAATACAGATGGATATATTATTTGAATTCAGTTTATTTTTTAATAAAATATATTTGAAAAAACATTATATTAATAAATATATTAAAATCATACACATATGTATATAACTCGCTAGAACCGTTATAGTAGATAGTGTCCAACAGTATACTTACCAGCTTATCATTAAGCGAGGTCTCAAGGATTCAAGAACCTTGAAATTCGCGGAAGACGAAATGAAATGTAAATCAGATTTAAAGAGCAAATGCAAATTGCCTCTAAAATGTAAATTGGTGGGTTTTAAGAATGTCTTCACAGATAGAGAAGGTTCAGAATATATTAATAAAGCATTTTGAATATTTTATTTAAATTAATATTTATTGTAATGAAATTATAGCGACGATTGTGGGTTCGATTGCTACTCGGGAGATTAAGGTATTTTCATTTTCTCGCTCTGATATACAAGACAAAGCGCGGTGTTGAGTTCCATTTCTTAATACGCAATGTCTCGAAAATTGGAACAAAGTATTCTAACATAAGGTTTCTTTACCTACACTAAGAAATTATAAAATGTTTAAAAATTATATTTATAATTAACTTAGCAACGAGTTGATCGCAATACAGTCTCCATTTTTTATATCTGATAATCAAACATTTAGTGTGTTGTGTTATTTTTTTTCCGTATGTTAAATAAGAATAAATGTCCTAATTATACTCTATATACTAGTTGTGTCACAGTTGCAGTTACGGGCTGTAAACGCGACGGTTATGGATTGCATTATTGCATTTCTCTGCCCCGAAACCAATAAAACGCGGTGTTGAAATTCGGGTCTTAAAACGCAATCTCTAAAACTGTGTGAAAAGTGGAGATTCTATAATGGACCTAATAAGAATATTTGGTCGCCAAAATGTTTAATTATATATTTAATATTTTAGTAATATTATGAAAGACAACAATATTTTTACTTTACTATCAATACTTTACTCTAATCCGTATAGAAATATCTATATTCGGTAAATAAATAAATTTATCATATTATAAAGTCGTAAAACAATAAATTATGAATACGTGCTAATAAAGAACGCAGTTGCGCAAAAATCATGCAGATCTAATAAATATTTATTAATACTAATCAGCTTAAGCGATAATAAGTGATATATGATAAATAATAATTTATAGAGGCCAGTTGTGGCATAGAGGAATGAACGTGCGACTGTAAACTCAACAGCTGTGGGTTCGATTCCCACCCGAGGGAATGAAATATTTAATATTTCCATTATTTCGCTATGGCAACACTCAAAACAAAAGCCCGATTATAATTGTTGGTTCAACCCTCACTTGGGGGAATTGAAAAAGTAATAATGGTATAAATTATTTTGATAATTCTTTCCAGTATTCATGTATTTTCTTATTTAATTTTATAATATAATATTTTTTTTGATTATATACATATTAAGATTTCATTTGCCATTGTTTTAGAGACGTAGCATATTCAGTTGCAGAACTGAGCGCTATGCTTTGCCTCCATGCCAGAATATTTTGAGCTCTAAGTAGGAATCGAACTCACAATCGTCACATTTAAAGACGCTCGTTTGTGCCTCTCCACGCCTTGTTAAGATAACTTTAAAAAATACTTGCAAAAAATCCTTCTTCCTAGTTTTCACTGTACATCTAAAAGCTATGGTTCTAACTACCGCGTTATGGCTGAGCACTAAGCGCTATGTACTCGGTGCCAGACCTCCTTCATGTCTTCCATTGTCTTTCACGTCGTGTAGTGGCTGAGGTTTTTGAACTATTGACCTGATTAAAATAGTATTTTAGATGGATAACGGAAATAAAAAAATCTTTGGGTTTCGTTGTCCGTCCTATGGTAAAAAAAGTGATTTTTGTAATTTATAGTATAGAAGTGTAAAATCAAAAATATCTTGTATAAGTAAGCACTGTCATAAGTGTTACTATAATATAAGAAAAAATATATACTTTTAGATCTTATTAGAAGTACCATAGTTATAAAGAGACAGTTAAATTACTTTTATTTTTAGTCTTTAATTTAATCTTTGATGATATTTGCAAAGTTTGAATCCATTCACTTCTGGTCTCTACAAAGATAATACGTACATCATTCATACATTAGCCCTGCTGGCGTTGTGCAGTTGGGTAAAAAAATGCAATCCTTAAAACTATATTATTTTAAATATTTAAAATAAAATAAATAAATGTCAAAATCTTTTAAAATTAACTTGTTTTTTCTATATAAAATAATACGTTCATAACTATTATATATGTAAGTATTTTTAAAATGTTAAAAGCCTTTCTTTAGTAGCACCATTCTTTATCGCAGATAGGCAAAGTCCCAACTAGCTTTGCCAAAGTTATAAAATCACTTCTATAACGCAAGCTTTTTGTGTTTTCAAAACAAAAAGTTTACATTGCGGTATCAAGAAAGTTGTAAAACTAGTTCAAAGTTTTAGACTTATGACAGCATTTGTCTATAAAAAGTTCATTTAACACGTCTACATGTACATATTCATAATTATAAAAAAACAGCTTCACATTATCTCGCACTCAGCAGGGTACGCAGAGGGAACCTAGTGCTAAGATACTCCGTTCCCAACTTTCCGCCGCATTCTAAAGGCATTGCATGTTGAGTGGCGAAACTCAACGCCGCGCTTTGCCTCAACACCAGAGCACAGAAATGGAAATATACATTTAAATAAATATTTCACTTCCTTCCGAACCCACAACCAGTCGATTTTACAGTCACACTTTGTGCCCCTACACCACGACTGGTATTCATAATTTAGTTTCATTTATTCTGATCGAGCTAGCCACCTTTGCTAAAGTTAGCTCTAATTATGATACTATTAAAATTTTATGTACCAATTTTTGGGATTTTGCGTAATGAGTGTCGGAATTCAACGCTGCATTTTGTCTTGAAACCAAATCGAGGAATTGAATATAAATAGTTAACTTATATATATTAAATATTTATGTGCATTTTCTCGTATTAACATGTATTACATTCATATTCATTTCTTTGATTTCCGTCACTCAACAAGTAATATTTTCTTTTAGGGCGGAAAATATCTGCGTGGGGCGGAGTGCAGTAAAAAGCATTAAGCTACTTTATAATATTATAAATATAAAAACTTTCTGCCGAATTCTGGAGGCATTGTGTGTTGAGTGGCAGAACTCAACGCCGCGCTTAACCTCGACACCAGAGCGAAGAAATGAAAATATAAATTTAAGTAAATATTTCATGTTCTCGAGTGGAGATCGAACCCACAACCAGTCGGTTTAACAGTCACACCTCGTGCCGCTGCGTAAATAAAATTAAATTATTCTTGTACATACCAACTGACATTTTAAAAGTTTTTTTTTGTGTTTCGGCATACTATTGGCAGAGACAAAAACTTTGAAAATCAGACCTATGCGAGATTCGAGTTTCTTTGTTGAAGCCTTCTTTTTGTACCTACTTCGAAGTATTTTAGCAAGTTTCAAGAGACTACTACACTTACTTATACTTCTCAAGATCGTTTGGATATTTTTTAATGTTTTATATTGTTATGTGCACAGTGTAATAAGAAAATATTACATTTATTATTATTACTTTTTTTTATGCTTTTCTTACATAGAGTAGTGTAAACAGGGAAATTGATGTAAAATTTTTTTTTTATTTGCACACTCTCCTTTCTGATGTATGTATACTTAGAGATTACAGAGAATTTTTGATGATGACTAACATGATTTCATACTTTATTTTTTTGTCTTCGTTTTACATACAAGTAATGCTGTAATGAAAATCGAATCCACGACCTTTTCAAGTCTCATTTGTCATTGACAACTCTTAGTAAATTCTATAATCGGGGCCGAAGTTGCAGGAAAAAGCTAGTATATAATAATTTACTTGTAATTATACATTTGAAATAAGGTATTAATTTCAGCTACCAAATTCTGAAGGCTAATACTATGTAATCTGTACAGCTCAAGCCTTCTTAGTAATGATTGACAATTGTATACAATGCCAGTGTTTGATTTGTATGAATAGGAATATAACGTCTATTATAATATATGTCTTAGACTTTAGGCTAATTATAATATGTAATATTAAAATAAATAAATCAGCTTGACGCTGTATCCCGCACACAGCAGGTTATGCAGAGGGAACCTAGTGTTATAAGACACACCGTTCCCCGCTCCACAGAATTATGAAGCCATTGCGTGTAGAATAGCGGAACTCAACGCCCGCTTTGTCTCGACACTAGAGCGAGGAAATGAAAATGTACATTTAAATAAATACTTGTGTGCATCGAACCCACTACCGACTTTACAGTCACACTTTGTGCCCCTGTGCCACGACTGGCCTCTATAGTAAATGAAATATTATAATTTAAAAGTATTATACAATCTTATAATCCTATATGGTGATACGTGGCGTGGAATTGTAAAGGTGTTGGTTCTGAATTCGATTCCTAGTCCAGGGCTACATAAAAGCCGTTGGCTCGAAGTCGAGCAGAAAGCGGCGAACACAGTATTTGGACACTAAGATATAGATAGACACATAGTATAATGTGGAAAAAACCAAAAAATATATCAATTCTTATACTTAGATAAAATAGCATTTGAAGCCCAAAATGTAATAAATTATAGAAAAAATTGCTTCACACAGTAATAAAGTTGGTTTTATATTTATACTACACTGATCGTGTCCATTTAAAATTTCCGCTGAGTGGCGAGCTGTTATTTTCCGGATGAAATATATTTATTGCCACACTTTATAAACCATTGAACTTTATTGTCATGAATGTAATATTTTTTAAAGCACTTTGTTCTGTATTTTTTATAAAAAAAAAACACAACTCTGTGCAGTGGCACAGAGTGTGACTGTAAAATCGACTGGTTGTATGTTCGATCCCCACTCGAGGAGATAAAATATTTACTTACATTTATATTTCCATTTCTTCGCTCTGGTGTCGAGGCAAAGCGCGGCGTTGAGTTCTGCCACTCAACACACAATGCCTCTAGAACTTGGCGGAAAATGGGGTGCAGAGTATCTTAACACTAGGTTCCCTCTACCTACTCTGCTATGTGCGGAATACAGCGTGAAGCTGATTTTATTTTTTATAGTTATATTTGTATCACATAGATAGGTGTAGCGTTGTGCGACAGCATCTGATTGAATTGCGACGGTTCATTACATGGCAGCTATATCAGCGTCATTGTCTGTTTTCTTGTTCCACTATGGCAAAAAAAAACATAGCATAGAGTGCCGCCACCTAATGAAATATTCAGATAAGAGTGAAGAACGGAGTGTCTTGACACTAAATTGTCTCTGCTGGCCTTGCTATGCGTAATAAAGTATAAAGCTCACGCTCATTTTTACCAATCAGTAGAAACAAGTCTTTTAGTTCTATAGTGCCTCCGCACCTCAACTGGCCTCTTATTTCTACTTATTAATATAAAATGATTTATTTATAGTTATAGTTAATTATAGTTAATCCAGTCTAACCAAACTTCTTATGTGCAACAATAAACAGCTGAAAGTTATCTCAAAGGCGATGTGATGGATGGAGGCTGTCTGGATAATGAAGCTCTTGATTACTTTGCCAAATAAGGATATTTATTATTTAACATTCGTATTACATAGTTTTTCGTATAGTTTGAAATGTTTTTGAGTAAAAAAATATTAATCAAGAATTTTATAAAGTATTTATTTTATTTACAGGTACTTATTAAATTTTGGTCTAATTCATTAGAAAACATTTTTTTACTTTCTGGTACGTAGTAGCCACGTAGACTGTGTAAGTTAGTCATAAATTTTTGTTTTGTGATTGAATATTATTAGTTAAATTATATGGAAAAATATTTTTTACTTTCTGGTACGGAGTAGCCACGTAGATTGTACAAGTTAGTCATAAATTTTTGTTTTATGATTGAGTATTATTAGTTAAATTATATGGAATAATCTTCATATTATGATATTTTTAAATATAGTTACTTTAAGAGAGTAAGCTTTCAGCAGTAACAAGAAATACATAATATATAAACAATAAAATATTTATTTTCTCTATTATAATTTGACCAGCGAATCTCAGTTCAAAAGCATTTAAATCTAAACAAGTTAACATTTCAGCGTTGGAGCACTAGCGCAATTATCCAAACAACGTATCGCAAATCGCTTCCGGTCAACGTAAACACATCAACCGTAAATAATGAACGTTCTGAACAGGATCTCATTCTTGATTTTAGTAAATAAAATTGATATTGTTTTTAGCTCTGCATTTTAATGTGTTTTTTTGGGTTCCGGAAGGTTCCGGAGGATGCGAATGGGTGTAACGGGACCCTATTACCAAGACTTCACCATCCGTTCGTCTGTCTATCTGTTCGTCTGTCACCAGGCTATATCTTATGAACCGTGAAAGTTAGACAATTAAGATGTTCACATATGATGTATTTCTATTACCACTATAACAATTAATTGACATACAACAAAAGTGATTTTTGGTAGGGCACCCTTCGCACTTTTTATAAATATTTAAGAATTTATACCATCATGTGCCTGGTAAAATGGTAATGATTGTGAGTTCTATAAACACTCGAGGGAATGATTTCATTAAATTATTTTCGTTTTTGCTATGGCAAGACGGAATGCGGCGTTAGTTTCCGTCATTCAATACACAACACGAAACTGAGCTGAAAGTGAAAAACACTCCGTCTTATTACCATCTTCTCTCTGCCCTTATGCGGTAAAAAGTAGAGTTAGTGTTACCATAACAACATTATTTCATATAGTTATAATTTAATCATCTCACTAATATATAAGTATTAGAACTCGCTTACAAATAAGCAGTAATTGAGTATACGTATCACCTAAAACATTTTAATATAGGTAGATATATTTACTAACATTACATGTGTGGGTAAACTCCTGTTGATGGTTTCATAGAAAATAATTTTCTTTTACGAGTTCCCGTAAGTAATCTAATAAAGGTGTTTTTCTATTATCTAGAACATATTTAGTTAAAGTATGACTTGGGACAGTACCGTAAGAAATGCATATTTCTGCATTATTAGTTTATCTTTGTTCAATTTTTATGTTGTTTATATACTAGTTGACTGTAAATCGACTGGTTGTGGGTTCGATCCCCACTCGAGGAGATGAAATATTTACTTAAATTTATATTTCCATTTCTTCGCTCTGGTGTCGAGGGAAACCGCGGCGTTGAGTTCTGCCACTCAGCACGCAATGCCTCCAGAATTCGGCAGGAAGTGAGTCTTAACACTAGGTTCTCTCTGTCTACCCTGCTATGTGCGGGACAGCGTGAACCTGATTTATTTGTTTTTTATTTATAACACTTTCTATATCAAGTGCTATAATCTGTGCTGCAAAATATACGGGGAGCTATAGAAACCTAAACTCAAGTGGTTTACTAGTAACTTCTGAACAGTTCCACTACTCTGATCCTGACTCCATCATCAGAGCAAGTCAATACCACATTAATGTATTGTTACCTAAACTATTTGTGACTGCCAAGTTTCATGATGACATAACAAGTAATATAAATATTCATTAAAAGTTTTCTTAGATTTTATTACTTAGTTCAAGTCTACCTAATAAAAATGTGTTATAATAAATACAACACTTTTTTTTATTTTTTCACACTTCATGAATTTATGTTGCTAAAAACATATTATGTCTATTATTAGCAGAGAGCTATAAATATACCTCATTACATTAACTTTTTTAATGGTTCCTTATCTGAAAAGTTAAAAATGAAACCTTTATAGGATCATTTTGTTATCCGTCTGTCAAAACCATTTAATTAAAGATCACGTGTAAGTATGAAGCTGAAATTCATATCACATATTCAAGTCCCAAGTGGTCCAAGTGGTCCCCTTGAAGCCAAAAAAAAATCAAGCTTGCATTTTGTATGAAATTCGCTGCGTAATCAAAACGTTTACCTATTAACTTCATATTATTATTTGTTAAAACTAGTCTACATCCGGTTAGAGCTTCGCTTATTTTTGAATATAAACATTCTTGGGGGAATTCTGAGATTCAAGCATTCAATATAATATATAGCCAGGCCAGTTCCAAGTGCGCCACGTTAGCGCCACTATGAAATCTTACAAGATATTTATTAGCTTAGCTTCCGTAGTTTATTACGTATCAAGATCACAAAATGTTTACTTACTGCTCTACGTAGTAAGTAAACATTTTGTGGTCTTGATCTGCAATTGGATATAGTACAAGAAATATATATAGATTTTAGGCTATATATATCTACAGGAAGAAAATCAACGGCAATCTTTTGTATCTTTCAATTCGGATACATACAAACAGGTCTAATGCCTTAATATATTAAAATACATAGAGTATTTTAATATATTAAGTAATATATAAATATATTAAAATACATAGAGTATTTTAATATATTAAGGTATTAGACCTGTTTGTATGTATCCGAATTGAATACAAAAAATATGCGGTTTCGGTTACACATTAAAAAATGCAATCTTCCTCTGTGTAAAGTAGAGTATGCAGAGGAAATCTACTCTCTGGCATACTCTCTGTTCTCCACTTACCATTCACTTTTCGATAAATTCAGGACTTGTGGTGAGGTGGCGAAACTCAAAGCTGCCCTTAAAACAAAAATTTTCAAAGTTAATTTAACATAAATATGAAGAACTAATATTTACATTTTAATATCACGAACGGTTTATCTTCAACATCAAGTAGAGCAAGTTCAAAATATGCCGTTCGAAAACTAATTAAGACTCAGTGAAATTCGTTTTATAACCTCTTCTGTAATTGCCGTTATAAACTTTGAACTACTATATTCAATTAAGGCTAGTACACAACATTTAACTGTAAAATATTAATAATTTATATTGTTATTAGTTTAAGGGGTGTCTTAACTATAAATGATTATTGTTAACGATACCCATTGTTAGTGCCTTCAAATAACTGGTATTATTAATAGAAAATTTACATTTTAGTATAATTTTGATGTACATTGTTGTAATTAAAAATGATGTTTAAGAATAATTGATACATACATCTATCTAAAAACATTCAAATATATATATTTTTTTTATTTTTAAAGAATCGATTTTATTACTATGATTCAATTCCTTGCTGGTTAAAATTACTTTCAATTTCTTGCCCCAAAAAGATGAAACGCGGCGTTGAGTTTCGCCACTATTTTGAATTTATGGAAATTGTCTAGCCACTTTTTAAAACAAAATTGTATTATATGATGTGTCCACTACTCTATACTTCGGTTTTGTGGTTTGCGAGGATTGGCAAGTCATCAAAGAGCTGTTAGAAACACTTTAGTCTATCTACTTACGGTGATTAAACCCTATAGCTATTTTGTATTTATAACTAGATGGAGATTTTAAGAAGAGTTCGCTTATATATCGATTGGATAAGTGCTGTGGTTTTAAAGAGATAATATAAACTAGTAAAATTGTGAGTCATTGCTAATTTAAAACGCGACGTCTGTGGGCCTAATATGGATTCGGAGAAATAATTTCATTTTTATGCTCTGCTAAGATATAGGGCGGCGTTAAGTTCTACTAGTCAATATATTCCACATTCGAGACGGATTGTCTCTACTAAAGTAACGGGTAGTAGTATGGTTCCGGTACCCACAAAGAGTATCGTCTCCAAGTCCCCAAGAGGTCGTCTCCAAGTCCCCACATTTTCTAATAAATATTCAAATTTAAAGCTATCTTCGGTAGTTCTAAATGTTTATATCTCAATTGTAATATTAACATCACTTGAATATTTCATGGACAATAATCTTTTTTTACAAACATTTGCAGTCGATTTTCAAAGCACTGAATTGTAGACACGCTTACGTTTTATAGATATGTAATAAAAAGTTTATGTAGGTTTTATTATAGGGTCTACTGTTAAAGACCTTGATAGACCTACTAAGCATGAATAAAATTTCGGGAGCTGCTACATGCAAGAAAGAATGTTTGTATGCCCACAATATCATACTATAATAAGTATTTATAATAGGAAAAATTAGAATATATTTTTGTTAATTTTTTTTTTATTCTGCATATAACAGGATAGAGGAAATCTAGTATTCACACACTCCGTTACCCTCTTTCCGTCTAATTTTCGAGACATTACTTGTAGAGCGACAAAACGTAATGCTGCATTTTGTCTTATTACTAAAACAAGAAAATCTGAATGTTATATTTCTCAGATTAGGAACGAATCGAACCCACAACTACCACGTTTACAATAATTTGATTCAAAAATATATGAATATACAGCTTAAATCCATAATATTTTTACTTTTCATACCATTTCTTTACCATATTTCTGTAATAATCTTAGATATTCGCACCTACAAAAGTTTATGTCAGAGATACCAGTTATCATTAATATTCGTTACGGCAAGACAGATGCGCGATTTCTGAGTGAAAGCGAAAAAATGTGCGATGTAAGCAAACATTTTCATATTTAAGCATTTACTATGTATAGAAATATATTAGCGAAGTTCGAATAGATTTTAGAGTCAACTACAGGTTGATTTTAGAAGAAAAATTGGATAAATATCATATTTGAGGACATGAAAATAGGGCATAGTTTCCAAAATAATATTATTTTATTACATAATTATTTATCTATTCCATTTTGTTTGGTAACTTCCTTTCACACACAATACGTTGCTAAATATCTGAATCAGATATAATATAACAAAGAGAGGTTGACGTGGCGCAGTCACAGTGTTTTATTGAAAATTCGATGATTGTGTGTTCGATTCTTACTCGAAGGAATCAATTATTTTTATTTCTCATTGTGGCCACTTAATACTGAATATTTCGGAAAACGAGAACGGACTGTCTCAACGTTAAGTTCTCATTGTCTGCTTTCCTATACGGGATTAAAATGGACCTTGGTACTACAAAATATTTTTCACAGACTAACAAGGAAGGTACAAGTTTTTTTTTTACGAAATGAAATTTATTATATTTCAAAATTTTAAATAAGAAAAATAGGCAATGTCATCAAAAGTAAGACGGATGGATAACAGCACAAATAGAAAACATCTTATTATATAACCGTCGAGTAAAAAGTGAAAAAATTGTGGGGCAATTATCTTGAGGGCTGTGAAAATAAATGTCATGAGATCACTTAGCAGTTGAAGTTAAC
>DWQW01008205.1:0-14189 GCA_018249695.1 Heliconius erato demophoon
AGGTCAACAATATTACAGTAATTTACAGTATTCCGTAGAGTCGCAACTGGCAGCTATAATTTGCGTATGGTTTAATATAAAATGATATGAATGTTCGTAGTTTTAGTATCTTAATTCAATTATATATATATATATATATATATATATATATATATATATATATATATATATATATATATATATATATATATATATATATATATCAAAATTAAGGTGTTTATAAAATGGAATATTAAAACACAGCAGATTTTTTATATATTTTTTATTTTTCAGTGTTCTGCATATTTATACGTATTTAGAAATAAATAATTAATTATTTTTGTATGGTTAGGTATAGATATAACATTATGCATTTAATAAATTGTTTTTTTTTTTAATTTTTTGGGTTTTTATTTCATTACATTTACAAAACATATCATAATATAAAAAAATCGTATTATTGTACTTTCTTGTAACTTTTTCGTGAAGAAATATTTAGTTGAAAATTAAAAAAAAACATTTTTTACACTAAGTGTCACAAGCGCCAGACAGAGAATGTGCTTTGAACATTGAATGATATGATAGAATTGTTCATAACAGAGCGAAGAAATGAAAATAACAAATATTTCATTTCTTCGATATTAATCGAATCACACCCTGTCACATTTACAGTCACACTCCCCCGCGACTGACCTCAGTGATTTGACAGATACCTACATATATGAAACATAATTATTACAAGTGGATCAAATGAGTGTCATACATTTTATTATAAAGTTATATAGTTACAACTCTATCTAATAAAAGCGTATTATAAACAGTCAGATGTTCTATATACGTATATATATGTCTCGTTTGTCAGTACATTAATCACAGTCCATGTCTCACTCGTCTTTAGCTCACAACGATCAAACAAACGTTTGCAATTGACCTCCATTTGCATATAAACTATTTGTTGATTTATTAGGAAATGATACTTGCGTTATACACATTGTATTAAATACTAAATCGTCTGTATTCGCCTCGCGCGTATGTCAGATAGATAATAGAGACTTGTTATATAGAAATTAAATTTGCATACTACTAGTTGAAAATCTTATACCTTATTTGCGTTTCGTAAAAATTATACGTTTCTTAAAAATACGCGTAAAATTTTGAAAAATAATTAAATCAATCTTAAAAAAATATATGCATTAAATGTTATATATTTAAAATATGAATATTACGGCGGGGATTAAATAAAGACCTTTACACGTACCTAATATTAAGCACAAAGTAAAAAAATGCTACTTCTTCTTCAACATTTTCTAAATTCTATAATGTAATAACTAATTAAAATAAAAACTCTGTGAAGGCAATGCATAAAATTGACGCTCTCGTTGAAAAATGAATGAAAAATATTCCGTATTTTATCTTTATAGTATCTACTATCTATATATTTGACAGTGTTACATGTCGCGTCGGTGGGGACGTGCTGTGACATCGAATCGAGATTGAAGTCAAACTGAATTTGATATTTTTCGTCGAAATACAGAAATTCGTCCAAGTTTTCCAAATTTAAAATATTTTTGACTTCACACGTTTATTGAGAAATATACATTCATTTTGAGTATCATTAATGATAATGCACATACTTAGGAAAACTAATTCAAAAGTATAATAAATTCATTCTTCACACTACCAAATACAAATTGATAGTAATTTTGAAAACAAATCATTATAAATTTTCTTTCGTAATACTTTAATTTGTTAACTTCACACTTTCCCCCAGTAATAAGTACTTATATTTCACTCTGAACTCATTATTTTATATACATAACATACGTATAGAACTACACACGAGAATGTCAAATTTATTCACACTTTATACGTTTCGTGACAGCACAGAACGTCACGTCAACGAGATAATTTCTTCAAAAAAGTAAAGTCAAAACAATCTTACAATGGTTTTATAGCAAAATTACATTTGATTGTTATTTTCTCTCTCTCTCACGACATACATTTTTAAGCACACAATATCACACACCACACACCTACGAGTAAAGGCGCTCACGTTTAAATGAGGTATATTGTCAAGTTTGTTTTTTTAACTTATATTATTTACACTGACAACTCAGCCTTGTTTTGTTTAACAATAAGATTTTTTTTGGATCGGTTTTCGTTATTATTTGTTGGAAGCAAAAACACAACTCAATTTTGTTTATAATATTAGCAAATTATATAAGCAAAGAGAGTATTAAACAAGTTTTAATGATTTTTTCATGTATTATTTTTAGTTTGACGTTTTATCCCATGCACAGTGAGGTAGACAGAGAACCTAGTGTTCCATTCTCTGCATTCACCATTCGAGACGGGGCAATAAAAAAAATTCTACAAGTGGGAATCTAACCCACAACCATCATGCTCCTAGTCAATCGTTGTACACTGCGTCACAATGACTTCTAGTAGAAGGCGTGTGGCGTCGTGGAGTTACAATCTTACAATGTGGAAAATGAAACCGAAAAAATGTACATAAATTATATATTAGAAATTTATATATAATATATTAAAAATTTATACATTAGTATGAAATAAATAGCACAGTAAAAATATTTCAATTTAAATAAAATTTTAGGAACAACTTAAGGCGATGTTTGAACATGATAGCTAAAAAGCAACATTATACTTTCCACGAAGCCCTAAGTGGCCGTCGTCGGAGATTACAGCCTCTGAGCGCGTAACGGAAGGTGGAAAATGCCCACGCCATTTTGTAAAACCTTTAAAAAATTACTTTTTAACATTAGAACATATTTTTTACGCCCTTATGACGTTGTGAAGACCGTAAATTAAAGTGCCTTCTACGTTTCTTTTCAATTCAATTATTACTAAAGGCCACCATTAGTACTTAGTCTTCACGAAAATAATTAGAAATATTTCATATACTTCAAAATATAGTATAGATAATGTTGCTACGATGTTATTAAGAAAACTAAAAATATATTTCTTCAATATATTTCCATTTAGCACTCCATTTACTTTTAAACAACAGTAATATTTAACATTACTAACGCAATTTGAACACACAACTTCAAATGAGACGAGTGGAACGAAGTGCAGTCATTAGTGCTCGACGACATACACAGGACCTCGTGACCTCGTGAGACATGAGACATGAACAGTGTACGTCACTAGCTGAGACAATGTTGATTGTGTCACATCACTGATTGTAATGTGACTCTACCGGATGTTATAACGACGTGTTATTATAGAATTATGAAGCCAAGGCGGAAATTATATTTTCTTATCATAATTAATAAGAAATTAGGTATATCTTTAGGATTTATATAATTTTCCTTTATTTCAAGAATAATTTTATGTTATGTTTCTAATAAATGATTTTGAGACCAGTCGTGGCGCAGCGGCACGAGGTGTGACTGTAAAACCGACTGGTTTTGGGTTCGATCCCCACTCGAGGAGATGAAATATTTATTTAAATTTATATTTCCATTTCTTCGCTCTGGTGTCGAGGTTAAGCGCGGCGTTGAGTTCTGCCACTCAATACGCAACGCCTCCAGAATTCGGCAGAAAGTGGGGAACGCAGTGTCTCAACACTAGGTTCCCTCTGCCTACCCTGCTGTGTGCGGGATACAGCGTGAAGCTGATTTAATTTTTTTTAAACGATTTTTCCTTTTCTTTGTAGTATTTAATATAAAATCTTAGATGATTTAAGATTTCAGATCGATTGTCAATTTTATAATAAAATTAAAAATGCATTTCGTTATGAAAGAATTGCTGATATTCGCGGTAGTATGAATGTATGATAGTAATAAATATGTATATACATAATCAATTCCATATCATATCAATTTTATTATTTTATTTTTTAATATTGAAATAAAAACAAGTAACTAAATATTTTCCAATTAAGTTCTCTTACTCCACATAAAGAAATACATAAAACAAATAAATCGATGTAATTCAGATTTCATAGTTTACTATACACCTTCTGTAGAATAGAAATTATTAATGAGCGCCATTCTTGTCTCAAATTAAAATTCCACATTCAAATAGCCAAATCTCATATTCAAATTTCGAACGATTTCCCAATCTCTAAGCAATATACAGATTAGATGTTGAAGTTAAATAAAATTTTAAAATTTAAACGTTATTATATTTAAAATAACAGAAAAAAATATCAAATATCAGAATACAGTGGAGCAAAATATTTTATTTACACGGATTTTATTTATTCAATGTAATACATTTATCCTCGCTAATGGAGGTGAGTGAGGATCTTATAAATCATATTATTTCTGGTTTTCTGTAAAAGACGAAATGGGTAGCGCTGTGTTACTTTCCTTAACAATTAAAATAATATTTTATTTATTTAGTTTTGTGGGTAACAGTGAAAATTAGTTTATATGGGAATACAATTTAAATGTGTGATTTTAAAATAAACAAATAATTTTGTAACCATTTAGAAATCGTGAAAAATAATAAATGACAAATAAATATTTTTTGCTACTAAAGAAAATGTCTCTTAGATAAAATTTACATTTTTAATTATTTTATTCATAAGAGAAGCCGCAGTGGCGCAGTGGCATAGCGTCTGAATGTTACAGTTGTGGGTCCTATTTCTACTATTAGTCGTATCGGGGGTGGCAATGGCTATGGGGTCGATTCCCAAAATTAAAATCTCGAAGACAAAATCTCTAAATAAAAACATATTTTAAAAGCTTTTCGTTGTGTCGCTAATAGAGTGCAATCGATCTTCATTTTAACAAAACCCTTTTGTTTACAGCAAATTAACCGTATACTATATTATGAAGACGCCTTCGAAGGAAATGAATAGCGACACATACCAAAATACAGCTTTTGAGGTGAAGATCGTTATAGAATGAATTCTAAGCTTCTGCTCGTTATATAAACTTAAGAAATTTCGTCATATTACAATTATTATAAGTGAACCTTGTAAATATCATTTAATTAAAAAATACTGTATTTTTTGAGTTTTTTAAGTAAGTTTGGAGTGTGGTGTATAGCTATCGTGCATGTAGCGCTTAACTTAAACGTTTGTCTAAATAGTAATAGCGAATCAAAAATATTATAAATATATATATGAACAATTCCCACAAGACAGATTCATAAAAGCCATACATTAGTTATTCAGAGTGAGCCCACACAGTAACTGACGCTCCTCGTTGCGGTCGTCCGGCGTTTATACGGGCAGCGGCTCGCGTTCAACTATTTTAATAATTATACCTACAGTTTTGTGAAAGCAGAGCTATCATACTTTCAGTGCCAATTTTGTATAGAATATGTACGTAAATATGTAGTTTATATAAATACGTTATAATATGTAACTGTAAATGTATTAATAGGTTAATTATTTTTTATTAGTTTTAACATTTTATGCAATTTGTTTTAAAAACCTAACAACAACCAAAACATTAAGGTAGCCTTTTAGTGTAGTGTATAGTGTACAATATAAGTGTTCTATACTGTATATTATGTTGACTTCCTATAAATTATGAATCCATCGTGGCGCAGCGATACAAGCGTGTGACTGTAACGCGATGGTTGTGACACTTGGAGGAATAAATTTATTAATATTTTCTTTATTTCGTTCTAATATCAAGGCAAAAGCGCGGCGTGGTGTTTCACCTCTCAACATGCAATACCTCAAAAAATTCAGCGCAAAGTGAGAAGTCACTCTAGATATCCCACTAGGGATAGAAAGTGAAGTTCATTTAAGTTAAGTTACAGTAATATAACTATAAGCTTACTCAAGTCCTGATAAACAAGTAGCCAATATTATAAGTTTAATACTCTGAATCCTTTTACAATCTTATATAAACGAGTTGAGGGAAACATTTTAAAAGTACAGACTCAAAGTGAAGCTAAGTGTTCATTTGAGTCTGTGATTGTGAAAAAGGTAATTTTCTCGAACATAATTCGAGTTACAGAAACATTACAAAGTTGCACTAAAATTTTTAATCTAAAAAGTTGTTTCATTAAGCGGAGAGACAGACGTCAGGAACATTATATTATGAATTTGTGGATCTTGTGTGTTTTGTCTTTGTGTTTTATTTTATTCAGGTACTATTTCGTTGATTTTTTTATTGCTAAGAATAATTCTTAAAGAATCCCTCTACCCTCTACGGCGTAGCGATGTATAAGATATCAAAGCGCTCAGAGGCAGGCTGAGTAACAGTTACAGATGCAACCACACGTATCCTGTCCCACCCTTCTAAAGATAGAATTACATTACTGTAAATCCTGTTGTAGGCAATAAATATCTATCTATCTACGGGCTCGTGGGTGTTTTATACAATATATTCTGCTGTTTAACTTTAATACGTCGTTTAATGTTTTTCAATTTTAAGTTTGTAGTTTTATAGTCGCATTTCAACTCAATTTGTTAATTTTTCAGCTTCACGATATATCCGGCACACAGTAGGATAGGCAGAGGGAACCTAGTGTTGATACACTGCATTTCCCATTTTCTGTCGAGTTCTGAACGTCACGCTTTACCTTGGCCAGAAAGCGAAGAAATATTAAATATTTAATTTCCATGAGTGGAAATCGAATTCGCAGCCAGTCGCGTGTACAGTTACACGCTTTTGCTCCTGCGCTACGACTGGCTTTTCAATTTGTTTATTTATATTTATACTTACACACACCAAGAAATATTTATAAGTAATTATAGTAAGTTCGATAAAATAAGTACTTTTTGTAGAACATTTTGTACTTTACTTATTTACTTTAATTCTTTTCAATATGGCACGGGGTCACCGGCATGTGACTATAAACGTTATGAGTTATGGATTAGATTCCGTCACTCAACACTTAATGTCTCTAGAATTGGAAAATGGGGAACGGAAGTGTCTTAATGAGAACGGAGTGTCTTAACATGTGGTTCTTTGATTCCTTTTGCCTACCCTGTTGTGTACAATAGGATAAAACGTGAAACAAAAAAAAAAATATTCTATTGCATGAAGTTATGCTATTGGACATCCCTTGTTGTTAAATATTTACTGTACTCCAAAAACACCCTCGAACTATAATATATGTATCTAATAAATATTCATTACGTTTTGCTCATTTGATTTAATTCAGTTCAATTGATCCGTTGTTTGGGCAATATCAGTTAGAATAGACACGAAAAGACAGATATACATATATTCTAAAAAGACTGCGATATGGTTTCAATTTAAAACATATCATATTTTATATATATGAATCCTGGGCAAGATTTGATACTGCGCCAATATATGTATATACAGATCAGAGATAAATAACTAACTAACAGTAACTATTATTGCTATGGAAACGCGTATTTTACGTGTCAATTTCCTTCGCCAAATTAAAACTAATTGCAGCAAACTGTTAGACAACATAATTTAGTACTTAAAACTTCTTAGAGGATCTTTATAGTATTTTTAAAGTTTCAAGCTGTGTTCCATACATAGTCGAGTAGGCAGAGCGAACTTGGAAATCTTCTGTTGAGACATTCCGTTTGTATTAAGACATGTCATTTCCCTGCTTTCCACCGAATTCTGGAGGCATTGTGTGCTTTTCTTCGTTAAAAAGCACGATAATGAAAATATATTTCATTTTTCTCGTATGGGATTAGAATCCACAATCTGTCACCTTTACAGTCGGACTATTGTGAATCCTGTGCCATGACTGGCCTTCGAGTTTCAATATTTTCTTTCATTTAAGATATTCAAATAAGATAAAAATCAATAAGACAATTATAATATAATCATATAAACTCTTCGAGCATAATCAGGAAATCTGCTGAGCTTAAGTGAAAACAATGTTTATGGAGTTTAAATTCAAAACATTTCAAATAGCTGTAAAACGTTGTGTAAAATCCGTTAAATCATTTTTAGAGGCTATTAACAAGTTTTCGACGCTCATCAGAGCAAGTACATACAATTTACGAACATTATTATGATTAAATTCTATGAGAATTTAGAAAAGATTAGAATATTTTTTATTGCCGACTAAAAAAACATATAACAGAACATTATTAATAATTAGACTCTTACCAAAGTATAATCTTTAGTGAAAAAATTACTATTTTTTTAATAATCTTTAGTGAAAAAATTACTATTTTTTTCCTCAATGGGACAAAACATAGTATAATTATAGGTATGTTCTATTACTTATCTATCATACGATAGTACAAGCATGCGATTGTAAGCGCTATGGTTGTGGCTTCAATTCCCAGTCGCGGGATTTAATTTTTTTATTTTCATTTCCTCACTCTGGTAACGAGGCAAAACGCGGCGCTAAGTTCTGCCATTCAACATGCAATATCTCAAGAATTCGCCGAAACTGTCTTAATGGGGAAAGGATTGTTGTAACAGTAGGTTACCAGTGTCCCCCTACCTACGTGATGCGTTTATAATAATGACAATATGAATCTTTTATTACTTGCGGCCAACGCGGCGCAGTAAATTTGATGGCTTTTGATTTAATCCCCACTCGGGGAAATTAATTATTTTCACTTCTAGTTCTCGTATTTGAACAGTAGGCCTTTATTTGTACGACTCAACACACAACGACTCCAATTAGATGGATTGACATGTTCTCTGAGTTTGTAAACGCAATAGTTGTTCGTTCGATTACCACTTGGTGAATTTAATTTTTAATATATGTAGGAAAACGTGTACATATCCTGTTATATTCTAAATTTCTAACCTTTCAACGGATTTTAATTAGGTATTAATAAATCTTTTCAATTCACTTACTTTACTGACGTACACAAATAACGTGAGTGCACTTAGTGGCCCCAAACATATATAATAAGAACACACCCAATATACACAATAGCGGTCCACTGCGGTTTATTGGAAAACCATGTTACATCGCCTCGAGCCGCGATGATTGCTTACATTATCGTAAAAGAAATCTAATAAATACTTGAAATATACGCTCTTAATCACATTTTTAATACTAATTTTCTAGTGTGTACGTAACGGTGTTTTTTTTATGTAATATATATCATTGTTAGTAATACAGTTTTGTTTTCATGGATTCTAATGTTTATAGATATATAAACAGGACAGTTGTGAGTTCGATTGCCACTCTAGGTATTAAATGACTGAAAAAAAACCTTTCTTAATCTGGCACTAAAGCAAAACACAGCGTTGAGTTGAATACACAACACGGAATGCCTCAAAAGTTCAGCGGACAGTGGGGAAAGTGGTGGTTTGACACTATGCTCCCGTTGTCTACCTTGCTGTATGCGGGAAATAGCGTATTCAAAAAAAAAATATAAACAACCTTTACTTTTTTCAAATTTACTTGAATTTTAATTTTAAAATATGTCTACATAATTATAGACAAGGTTGTCTGGCTCAATTTGTGAAACTTGCTCTTATTTCGATTGGAATTAACTCTCAGCCTAAAAATATATCTCAACCTAACATATACATACATACGTACTTATAATAATAAATATAGCATTTTCAAAATGAAAGATGAGTTCAGTTTAAATGTGCATGAAGAAAAAAAGGCATCAGTTTTTTTATTTTTTTATTATTTATATGTTGCAAGGTTCGTAAGAAATAGAAATAAGTCTCTCCGTTCTACATTTTACGGCTCTTTCTAGTGTGTTGAATATATTTGAAACATACACATAATCTTGAAGCTTACAGGCCAGTCGTGGCGTAGGAGCACAAAGTGTGACTAAAACCTGGACTGGTTGTGGGTTCGATTCCCATTCGAGGAGATGAAATATTTACTTAAATTTATATTTCTATTTCTTCTCTATGGTGTCGAGGTAAAGCGCGACGTTGAGTTCTGCCACTCATCACGCAATACCTCCAGAATTCGGCAGAAAGTGGGAAACGGAGCGTCTTAACACTAGGTTCCCTCTACCTACCCTGCTGTGTGCGGGATACAGCGTGAAGCTGATTTATTTTATTTTTTTCATTTTACATTTCACCGTAGTCTCACACAAAAATAAGTGAACCTCTCTCCTAATACTACGGTGACAAACCGTCTATCCGAGCATACCCTCTGTATCAGCGTCACATCGCCTAGAGGAGCGGAATGTGTCGGATATGATTTGATCGTATCAATAAATCCAAGCTCTCAAGATATGGACGTGGAGTCACGTAATTCTATTTAGGGGATGAATGTTTTCCATCTCAGATTGCATCGTGAAGTATGTGTTATCTGTAGTGAACGGAAAGGGGGATTGTGATACGTACGCGTTTAGTATTTTGCCTCGATACTAGAGCGAAGAAATAAAATATTAAACACTTCATTTCGCCGTCGCGTAGTCAGTCACATGCTTGTGCACTGCGTCATAACTGGCCTTGTTTTTTTTTTATTTTTAATAATATAACTATAAGTTTTCACATCCGCTTAGTAAATAGTTTGTGTAGAATTTAATAAAAACATTTACAGTTCAATACTGCAGAAAGTATTTTTAAATGAAAATTAAGATATTTTTATGCGAATTGAAATTTTAATCAATTAATATATTCACATTGCACATATAGTAAACTATATTGTGTAATAATTTAATATTCTTATAGAAATATGTTATTTATTAAAAAAAACTTTTTAAAAAGAACCATAAATGCTCGAAGTGCATATTGACGAGTACATTCACGAGACAGTACACTCTAAGAGATACTTATAGTTGGTCTTTGGTCAAAGTAAGACGTGTTGAAGTATTAGCTTAATGAAATAACTTTACGTCGTTACTTCGTTCGGAGTTTTAAACTTTGCGCGCGTACTTATCTTGTACAAAATTCAAATGTAAAGACTACACTTCACTAATAAATTACATTCAAGATTATTGAATGTAATGTGTACTTGTGTCAATTTAATTTTCTAATACGATTACTTCCAGCAAGTTTATGCAACTTTTTATTTTATCTTATTTCAAGTTTTTTTATAGTAATAACTTTTTTATACTAAATAACATTAATTAATTTACATTAATTATTTGTTGTTCGTCTGTCAGCCTGTCAAGACCATTTACCTCGAGCTTGTATGGAGGTGTCAAGCTGAAATTTATATAAAATATTCAACTATGGACCATCCATTAGAGTATAAAAATAAAACAACCTTCTGTTAATGCAATTAGAAGTTCCAAGCATTTTTATATCGTTTACTGTTTGTTGTGTTACATTTTGTATAAATTCGCCGCGTAATCAAAACCTATATAGGGTAGTTCCTGTGGACCTAGTCAATGAATTTGGCATGAAGTGGGAACTTACAATATAGAAAAAATCTTTTATATTTGTAGCTCATTTCATACAAAATGAGCCCAAGTATACATTTGTCAACTTTGACTTAGCCTCATGATCAAAACCAATAGGTTATTTCTCATTAAAGAAGAAAGTTTATTCATAGATAATTGCATACAAAATGTATAAATATGCAAACTTAAGTTCGTCAATTTTTAGAAATTGTACTTTCCCTTGGCTTAAAGCCATGAAATTGGAACCCTTAGTGGGAATTTGGCTCGCACTTGACCGATTCTGTAAGTATAAGTGACTTTACTAGCGACCTACTAAATTGATTAGTGTATGAATGATCTGCAAAAATTTCAGGATTTAACTATAAAATACAAGTAGCTATTTATAAGATACAGTACAGTTACATTGTAATACATATAAGCATTAAATTAAATTAGCGTGCTATTATTTAATAAATTACATATCTTCATTCTCTCACCTTCACGGATAATCTGAACACGACGCACAATAAGATTAATTAAATGGAGACAATATTTTGGAGACATTACAAATCTTAAGGCTCCTACAATGATGTCATTATACGTCTATATAATTTTCCACTGTTACATGGAAAACAATACAAAAAAATCTAATTTCTTTAAAAAAATTGTTTTTGAAATTAATGTCAAAAAAAACAGAGGTAGAAATCATAAAAATTATTTATTAAAATTTATTAGCTTATATCTTATATCTTGCGGGTTATAGCAGGTACTAAAGGATCGTTACACCGTAAAAAAAATATATAGGTGATTAATATAAATAATTAAATAATAATAATAATTTATAACACAATATTATAAATATAATTAACAATAAATAATAATAGTTTAGTTAATAATAATAGTATAGTTAAGTTCTTTAATTATGCGTCCCATTACCAAATAATAATAAAGCAAAGTAATATGCCATAGGTAAAGATGCAATATATAAAATATATTTATTGTTATAATTATTTATTAAAAATAATTTAATAATAATAAATAATTCAAAGAAATAATAACATTATTAATATTTTTTATACTGCAAAATATATTGGCTGAATAAGTTACTGTCAAAGTCGAAGAAAAAAAAATAGGAAAGATGGCGGACGCGTCTGGGGAAGGATGAATGTTCAAAAATTTTTAGAGAAGTTTTAATTTACAATTAATATATATTTTATTATATTTTATATTTTAAAAGCAAGAAAAATTGTGAATAAAATAGTGATATAGTTATTCGAGGCTGGTAAGATAAGTTTTACTAAGTGCTTTTACTATTTAAAATGTTTGTTTTGTAATTTTTCGTCGGTAAGTTTTTAAGAGATTATTATTAAATAAAGAAGAGTCATAATGATGCATATTATGCCATTAATGTTAGGGAAATAAATATGTAAACATGTTTTATGACATAAATAATATTACAATTTTAATAATGTACGTAGAATGCTTGCCGCCATATTTGTTTGATGCGTGTATATGAATTGAGTTCTTGTAATTCGAGGTTTGGTAAATTTTATTATACAATGTTATTTATAATTAATCATAGATATTTAAAATATTACTTATAAGGAAATATGTAAAAATATAATAATATCATTAACAATATGGTATAAACGTATATTCAATTTATAAATATTATATAACATTAGTATACCTATTTATTGTCTGACAATGAAGGTAACCTGTCGATATTTACTCACATAATATAAAGATACTAGACGTTAATAAATTATAAATTCGTCGGAGTTCATTGACCCTATGTTTGACTAATAACTGATATTGGAGTCACAACCGACTGCTGCTTGGCTTCGCTGGTACTAATATGCTTGACTAGATGAATTGCTGTGGCATTTAATTGTTATACCGTGATCGACTTGGCCTTACAGTCAACAGACCTATTAACTTTAGTGTAAATATGTCCTTCTATGTCGAAGAAAAATATTTATTAAGATGTATTTTACATTAGTGACAGCTGTAATTAAAGTTTGATCACATAAGAGAGTACCTTACTCGACGCCGCGCTTTATTTTGCAACCAGAAGGATATATTTGCACGATACTAAAACGCAAACAAACACGTTTTTTTGTCTGTTTGTCTTTATTTTTGTCAGGGTCATTCCCCGGAATAGCCAAACCGATTGTCATAGGACCAACACTGACAGATAGAGGACTCCCTCTATCTGTCAGTGTTGGAATGGAGCACCTTATAGAATACTTCTATATGAAAATGTTATTAGGGTCGAAATTTATGGAAGGAAAACCGCGTTTGTCGTAAGCGTGTGCCCACAGCCTACCTAGATAGATGTGAAATATCTAAACATTTTTAATACATACGACAATTTTTTTATCGAGCAAAAGCAAATACATTCCTAATAGATTTAAATTATGACATATTAATTGCATGACTGTTTAGATAACCATTCTAAAACTATAAATCAATTTTCGCTACATACACTTACATAATATTTAATAAACATTCGTATAGTTCAAGCGGGCGAAGCCGCACGGTACGCTAGTGTTACTAATAAGTTAGTAATGATAATTATTTTTATTGTTGAATTGTATATGGCAGTGGATGGTGGAAATTTGTGCGTAGGTGACATCTACTGTAGGTACGTGGGCGTTCTGCTGCGGGAGGCAAAATATAATTTTATTCAATAAAGCTTTAACTGAGATAATCTTAATGTATTTGCACAATGCGCAACTAATAATCAAAGTAGCAAAGTATATTTTAACTAAATAGAAAAAAGGTTAAGGCGAAGTCGTTACGTTATTAAAATGCCAGCCATTTAATATTAAATTTGTATTGCCGGAGCTAAACAAGGCGGTTTTATTATGACAATATAACATAAATATATTAACCCGGCGGGAGTGTGGTGAAGAAAAGTTACTTATAGCATGTGGCGGGGTGTGACATACCCGAAAATAAATCGGCACTTAAAATAGTTTTTTCAATAAAATTAAATGAAATAAGTGGTATATAT
>DWQW01008206.1:0-14189 GCA_018249695.1 Heliconius erato demophoon
AGACATGTTCTAAAACGACCACAGGCGTATCAAGAGACATGTTCTATAACGACCACAGGCGTATCAAGAGACATGTTCTAAAACGACCACAGGCGTATCAAGAGACATGTTCTAAAACGACCACAGGTGTATCAAGAGACATGTTCTAAAACGACCATAGGCATAGCTGGATTAAATTCGGCACGAAGTGTGAACTTACAATACAAATAAATATCAGCTTCACGCTTTATCCCGCACACAGGAGGGTAGGCAGAGGGAACCTAGTGTTAAGACACTCCGTACCCCACTTTCTGCCGGATTCTGGAGGTATTGCGTAGTAGCAGAACTCAACGCCGCGCTTTGCCTCGACACCAGAGCGAAGAAATGGAAATATAAATTTAAATAAATATTTCATCTCCTCGAGTGAGGATCGAACCCACAACTAGTCTGTTTTACAGTCACACTTTGTGCCACTGCGCAACGAATGGTCTCAAATACACATAAAGGAAAACATCCGCAAAATTATCATTTATTGGTATTTAAGAAAACATCACCATCTTATAACTGCAGTTCATTTCATACAATAAGAATGGGTGCCGCAAGGTTAAGTTTATCAGCTTTTATAAGTTGGTTGTATTTTCCGAAAATTTCAATTTCAATCTTGAAATTGGTGTGAAACCTTCAATGGGCAAATCCGATTCACACTTGACCAGTTCTTAATCATAGCACAAGTAACGTCAATATCTGAAAACAAATTTTGCAGTCTATTGCCAACAAACTCAATAAAAACAGTTTAATAAACAACTTACGTCCGTACGTTCAAATGAAACAATACATATCTCCTTCCAAGCCATTGGTCGCATCAAACCGTCGAATGGACACTGGACCGATTCCCGTCCACTGAACACTCGATATCTGTAAAAATTACCCATAAATAAAACCATATTGATAGCTCTGCAATGTAATTCGTTTGTTCAAGCGTTACTTTTAAATGTTAAATATTTTACGGAATTGTTTGTAATTATGCTTAAAATTAATTATTTTGTAGATATATATCTAGAAATGGCCAGTCGTGGCGCAGAGACACAAAGTGTGAGTGTAAAGTCGACTGATTGTGGGTTCGATCCCCACTCGAGGAGATAAAATATTTACTAACATTTATATTTTAATTTCTTCGCTCAGGTGTCGAGGCAAAGTGTGGCGTTGAGTTCCGCCACTCAACAGGTAGTGCCTCTAGAACTCGGCGGAAAGTGGGGAACTGTGTGTCTTAACACTAGGTTCCCTCTGCCTACCCTGCTATGTGAGGGACACAGGGTGAAGCTACAAAATAGATAACTGTTATTTTATTAGCACTGACTGTATTTTGATGTTATTTAATAAAGCTCTACGAGATCAGCTGTAAAGGTATAGTTGATCAGCCTGGTAAGTATGTTACGATATAATATAAAAAATTAACATTTATATAGTAAGACTAAAATTTCTTTATTAAATTATTTAGTACAAAATACTAATTGGAAGTGTTAGGTACCTATACTATTGATAGATTTATTGCATTTCCATTTTAATTAAGGTTCGTTCTAACTAGCATCGAAGTTTGAACTTGCCGAAATTGATAGACTAAATTAAATTTTATTAAGCTGATATTTTAGGTCAACCTCTCAACGGTAAAGGGAGTGTGTTGATATTTTCATAAAGCGGAGGTAAGCGGTATACCTACAAAGTAAACAATATGTTACTTTAAATCAAATATATATGTAGGCCAAACGCTTTTTAAGCTTATTGTTACATTATAGCCAAATAATATAAAATATTTACATAATTTGTAGCCTACGTTTTAAATTTAAATCAAAAAATCAAATCAGTTTCACGCTGTATCCCGCACACAGCAGGGTAAGCAGAGGCAACCTAGTATTAAGACACTCCGTTCCCCACTTTCTTCCCCTGAATTCTAGAGGCATTGCGTGTTGAGTGGCAGAATTCAACGCCGCGCTTTGCCTCGACACCGGTGCGAAGAAATGGAAATAAAAATTTAAGTAAATATTTCATCTCATCGAGTGGGGATCGATCGATTACAACATATCTCGTTTTAGACCATGTCTCTAAATACGCATGTGGTCGTTTTAGAACATGTCTCTAGATACACCTATGGTCGTTTTACAACATGTCTCTAAATACGCATGTGGTCGTTTTAGAACATGTCTCTAGGTACACCTATGGTCGTTTTAGAACATGTTTCTAAACACGCCTATGGTCATTTCAGAACAACAGCAGCTTTCAGTGTAAAAATCACATTGCCATAGTCTCTATACTACATATTATATTTACAGCGTCCTTTCGTGTACACGAGGCAGTTGTTTGTTTTATAGTAATTGAAAATCGGATTAAGTCATGTGTTCGACGTTTTTTTTTGTTTGTCATCGCGCGACTGTTCAATCACAAAATATTGCTTTTTTAATTATATTTTCCATATATTTTTTTGTTAACATTTGATTTTTCCGATTCGAAGAATTATTTAAGTTGGGAAATTTGAAAACATTTTTTGTAAAAATTCTTGTAAGATTGTACTGGCATGTATTAGGTACATATGACAGAAGAAAAGAATAAAATCAAAGTTAATGCATTCTTTATTCAATTAGACTATTAGAAGCACTTTAAATCCGTAAGTTACGTAGAAATGTCAGTAGTGTCAGTCCTACATGAAGCTACCACCGGCTTGGAAGGTAGTTCTGCTGAGAAGATTGGCCAGAAACTCAAAATTTTTTGTTTCTATAATATAATTTCAACAGATGTATATACATCAATATATTCCCGAGTGGACATCAATAGCATTTAACTCCATGCACTATTATCATTATAGTAGTCTTTTACTTTAATTTTAAATTGTGCGAAACTCAACGCCGGGTTTTTGTCTTAGTGCCAGAACAAAGAAATGAAAATACTAATAAATAATAATTCATTCCTCCGAGTGGGGCTCGAACCCACAACTGTCGCGTTATAGTCACACTCTTGTGCGTCACGATTTTTCTACCTCATTTTAATATATGGAATTTAGTGGCCAGTCGTGGCGCAGCGGCACGAAGTGTGACTGTAAAACCGACTGGTTGTGGGGTCGGTCCCCACTCGAGGAGATGAAATATTTACTTAAATTTAAATTTTCATTTCTTCGCTCTGGTGTCGAGGTTAAGCGCGGCGTTGAGTTCTGCCACTGAACACACAATGCCTCCATATTTCGGCAGAAAGTGGGGAACCGAGTGTCTTAACACTAGGTTCCCTCTGTCTACCCCGCTGTGTGCGGGATACAGCGTGAAGCTGATTTTATTTTAATATATTCATATAAATAAGTTTTTAACGTTATTGGTCAAAGGGTAACGTAGCCATTATCAGAAATCAGAGTAGGTCACGCGCTAACAGATAACTGTAGGCGGATTACTGCCCAACTAAAGCTTCCGATGGAGCTTTGTCGATCCGCCATTCAGAAATAAAGCGGGTTTCAATTTGAAATGAAGTTTGAAAATATTGTTCTACGTTTGTTTTTTTACTTTTAATCCTGTTGAAAGCTTACTAAAACATATTGTATAAATACATATTTAGAAAACGTATAAAAATTTGAACGTAGCGGGACTCGAACCCGAGCCTCCTGGAAACCGACCAGTGTGGAATAACACTTTAAAAATGTTTCAAAAACATATTTGTATTGTATATTTTATACGTTTATAGCAATATAATAAGAATCGAACCCACAACCAGTCGCGTTTACAGTCGCACTTTGTGCCACGGCGCCACGACTGGCCTCAAAAAAAAAATATTTATGTGAAAAATTGGCTTCTGGTGCAAAACAGCACATAGCCAGACAAATTAGGTTTATTTGCATTGTCTATCGAGAGTCATGGTTCATCATCAAATTATGAAGAGATGCTTACAGATAGATATGATTACATCGGTTGATGGCCTAAAGTTTCACATACAATGGGGTAAATTGTATTTCGAAATGGAATTTCATTTTTTACGTAAAGTGCACGGTTGATAGTTTGAAAGTACTCAAAACAGTTTAGTTTTCAAAACAGAATTTGTTAGTAAATTCATTTCGGACAACTAATGAACCTTTATTGGAACCATATAGGATCACTTTGTTGTCCGTCTGTCCGTCTGTAATGACCATTTATTTCGAGATCTCAAGGACGTCATCAATATGAAACTAATATCAAATATTCTGCTCTACGGTCCTTTGATCCTTTGGGGCACAGAAAAAAATTAAGCTTCTAAGTCTTCGAAATTAGATGACACCGACTCGCACTTAACCAGTTTTATTTTATAGAGTGATAATTATGTACAGTAAAGATTTAAAGACAAAACTATTGTCTGCAAAGATAAACAATATACTTACAAAAAATTATTATTACATTTCATTCAAAAGAAAACATTGCATAATGCATTAGTAAAAACGGCCTCTCATCTGAACTATTATGATTAGGAGAGTATAATTTCTACACAAACAAAGTAACAGAAAATTTGTAAACACGAATTAAAATACCTAATAAGCAGAGTGCCGTATCTCCACGAGAGCCAACCTGGATATCAGTCAAAAGGGAAAAAAATATAATTTACAACTCATTCATTAAAAAACTTGTTTGTTTTTATTTGATCTCGCATAACCACTTTATTTCAATGAGGAGTTCTCCGTTTTTAATATTGTTTGCGTTATTTTTTTAAGAGTCTACTTTAATTATTGCGATCTCTAAGTACTAGGCTTGATGTAAAATATATGAAGGTTTCATTTCTTCATTGTAAATTATATCAAAGTATAGAGCAAGATGAGTAATTTTTATTAAAAATTATTTTAATTTTTTTACAAACGATTCAAAATTTTTTTGGATACACGTCTCGCACTTTTGATTATAGCATAGAAAAGAAGAAACTCCGTTTTCGTCTTTCTGTCCAAGACACTGCGTGTTGATTGGTGGATTTCAACGCTGCATTTTTCCGATAGGAGCGGAGAATAGAAAATAATTCATTTCTTCGTATGGCAATCGCACTTATGTCCGATTTACTCCTCTCTGACTGGACTACAGCGGCCTTCATATGTATAACCAGATTATGAGTACCTAAAATTTCTCAAGCAGATTTGGACCACTATAATTGAATAAAATGAAATATCTTTTTAATTGCAAGAGAAAATTCGCGTGTGTAGTTTAGGAAGCATTTTTTATAATGTCCTAATTATTACAAAATATTAATAGAGAAGCCAGTCGTGGCGCAGGGGCACAAACTGTGACTAAAAACGCCACTGGGCGGCGTTGAGTTCCGCCACTCAACATACAATGCCTCCTAAATTCGGCGAATAGTCGGGAACGGAGTGTCATAAGATTAGATTTTCCATCTACCTACCCCGCTGTGTGCGGGATACGGTGTGAAGCTGATTTAATTTAATTTATAGAAATATACAACTCTTGTCTATTATTACTATGTAAGTACATTGCCGAGATTCGGTACCTATTCAGAAGTATAACATACATTTCTGTCTTTATATCCTCGTAAATGTACCTCAAATGCACTTCAACCTTTCCGATCTTTTGTGCCCGTTGTTAGGACCCATCTTAAAGTTTATAGGTGAAGACCCATGTTTTGGCTTAATATATGGTTTTCAGTTACGTTTAGTTTATTTCTCTAAATTAATATGTTTTGTATACATATAAGACTACTATATTTTTTTAAACCTTGAATGGAATAATTTATGTAATCTTACTAATATTTCAAATGTAATATTTTTTATGAGGATGGATATTTGTTCCACTTTTATGCAAGCAAAACTACTAAGCGTGCCTATTTAGAAGAAACTTTACAGTAATTTAGCTCAGCTTCACGCTGTATCCCGCACACAGAAGGGTAGGCAGAGGGAACCTAGTGTTAAGACACTCCGTTCCCCACTTTCTACCGAATTCTGGAGGCATTGCGTGCAGAGCGAAGAAATAAAAATATAAATTTAAATAAATATTTCATCTCCTCGAGTGGGGATCGAACCCACAACCAGACAGTTCACAGTACAGTCACACTTTGTGCCCCTGCGCCACGACTGGTCTATATTTGCATTATAATATTACACTATTTATGCTTTGATACTATATTTGCTATTTAATAGGACAAGTCCAACCACAATGGCGGTTCCATTATGTAGATACCAATGCGCGTTACACACCAGGATAGAACCTTCATCCATCAAAAGCTGTCAGTCAGGCTATGGAGAATAAGCTAGTTGAACACAGATCTGAGAAAAATGTACGGGATACATTTGTATGTATTTATTTCTTTAAATAATTTTAGTATTAGTATATAATATTTATTTGGAGTCTTTTGTGTAAGATTTTTTTTATTAAAAGAAAGGTTATGTTGTTAAGATAGAGCACAATAGATTTATGCGTTTTTTTATTATATTGTTTGGTTATTTTTTATATTTTTCGTAACGTGGTACAATTTGGACGTAATTCAAAGTTGTTCTTGTAGTTATATGAGAAAAAAGAGATATTTCTTGAATTATAATTTGAATATACAGCATTTAGGAATTTGAACAGCGCTAGGAGAAAAAAATTATATTTCAATATATAGAATTACTTATGAATATATTACATAATACACCCAATTTAACGTGTAAATCGCACACTAAGGGGAAAAATATATTTAGTAACGTATAAAAATTAGAACGTTGAGGGACCCAAATCCTCTAACCATACGTTCCACTAAGCCAAACGTTTATATAAAGATAAGCGGAAATTTATAAACCTTTAATATGCTTTTTTTCGGTTCCACACTGTCCCACATATAGCGGAGTAGGCAGAGGAAGCCTAGTGTTAAAACACACAGGAAGTTCTAGAGGCAGCGCATTGAGTGGCGGAACTCAACACCGCATTTTGCCTCGACACCACAGTGATTAACTTCCTTTTCTTATGATATATAGCCAAATAAAACTATTTTTATGTTCACAAACTTTACACAGCGCCATACATTTCGTCAGTAGTAGTAGGTAGTTTAATATGCGCTATGCGGTGACAGAGTGCACGTGTTCCGTCACACGTCCCCGAATTATAGGGTTGTCGTTACGTAAAACACCTTTTTTTTGTATTTTATTAATGTATTTCATTTATTTTCTTAATGTAGCCATTATGAAAATAAATGAAATACAGACAGATACATTTTCGTGTTAAAATGAAGAAAATATGATTTTAATAAAATTTGGCTTCACGCTGTATCCCGCATATAGCAGGCATTTTTGAGGCATTGCGTGTTGTATGATGGAAATCAACGTCGCTCTTTGTCTATTTACCAGAGAGAAGAAATAAAAATATTAATAAATAATAATTGATTAACTTAAGTGGTGATCGAACCCACCACCATCATGTTTACATTCACATGCACTACGCCACGACGGTCTATTTTGCTTAACCAGGTTAAAATATAGGATTATTTATTTAGAAAACATTTAAAAATTTGAAAGTAGTTTTTAGTCGGTCGATATTTATATAAGAAATATGTTTTTCTCAATTTATTGTATTATAGACATATACGATAGAGCGTTTTAAACGAAAGATTAGAGTGTTATATTTTTGTAGGTAGTCACCCATAAAATAAGTAAATCCACACATAATATTTCTAATGGTCGCCATAGAATTTCTGAATTTAACATTTATTAAAAATATAAGTAAATAGAATATAAAAAAAATAATATTTTATATTTTCGCTAATTCCCCGTTCTAAAGCCAATGACAGGTTACAGCCATCTCAAAAGGGTCCGGGCGGCTAAGCCCTCTCGACATATTGGAAAATCACTTCCTTATGAAGTTAACTATCTTTAATGTCCTTTTGTATGGGCTCTTAAGTATCTCCCCACTTGCCAAATCAAAAACACATTAAATTGATTATATTTTATTTTATTTTTATTATTTAAACTTAATTTGCGGCGTTGAGTTCCGCCAGTCAACACGCAGTGTCTCAAGGAATGGGCGGAAAGTTGAGAATCTTAATGGGAGAACGGAGTGTCTTAACACAAGGTTCAAAAGTTCCCTCTGCCAACTCTGCTATGAGTGATACAGCGTGAAACTAAAAAAAACCGGGCAAGCGCGAGTCAGCTTGCCCACTGAAGGTTCCATGCAAAAATTAGAGATCTCGATTCGATCGATCGATTTTACTGAAATTCTAGCTTAGCTTAGCTGACAATTAGAACAATCGAATTATTAAATCTGGAATCTTAAGCAAAATTACAAATTTAAATGATAAGTATAATTATATATGTATGTGCTTAAGCTTAGCTTCACGCTGTATCCCGCATATAGCAGGTCAAGCAGAGGGAACCTAGTGTTAAGACACTCCGTTAACTATTCCTACTCCCCCGAGCGGGAATTGTAACCACAAACGTCGCTTTACAGTCCCATGCTTGTACCCCTGCGCCACAACGGTCTCGAATAGCCTATGCATTTATCGATATAAAATTGAAAAGCTATAAAATATTGGCGCGGACAGAGAATTAAATATTTACCGTATTTCAGCCAATAACTCACAAAAAATGGGCCGCGCGTGCATAAACAATAAAAGCTATAAAACTTCACTAGAAGTATTTTCCCGACACCCTAAATGCTCTATTACGTACTTGACCTGAGTAATGGCGCAATTTTTATTTCTCTAAAGCAATTTTCTTACGTTCAAATTGTTAATTACATTAATATATAATGAATTTTTTATCTAAATTATCCTGAGGCCTGAGGGTATAAAGTTTGATGAAACGTGACAGGTTGTGGGTTCAATCTCCACTTGAGGATATGAAATATTTATTTTCTAGGCAGAAGGCGGCGTTGAGTTCCGCCACTCAACACGCAATGCATCCGCAATTCGGCGGAAAATCGGAAACGGAGTGTCTTAGTATTAGGTTCCCTCTGCCTACCTACTATGTGCTGGATATAGCGTGACGCTAAAAAAACTTATATCTTAAGTTTTTAAAATGGCACATATTTTAAATATATTTCTAGAAAGCAGAATACATATTACTGTGCGTGTACATACTGCGTTCAATTTTCGATTTCCAAGATATTGGATGTTCATTGATGGAACAAAACACTGAACTGGGTCTAACTAATTTAATATTTAATTCTAATATTTACAAATATAATTTTTTTTTGTGTGGGAATCAAATCCACATACCTCCTGGACATTTTAGATGTTTATCAACTGCGTCATGACAGCGTCACTAGTAGGTACTGTCTTATTTTTCTTACAAAACACGAAGAATTTACTTACCTGATGGTAAGTATAACCAAAGTACGCAACTAAAGGAGTATTATTCACATGTTAAAAGCAAAGTCTTGTACCAAACGAAAATATAGGCTTTAGAAATTTATTACAAAAATAGTGATAGCACTAGGTACTGGCAACTGAATATGTAAAAAAGATATCTTTTTTCAGTTTCACGCCGTATCACGCATATAGCAGGTTACGCAGAGGGAGCTTAGTGTTAAGGCATTGAAGAAAGGAAAATATTAAATATTTCATTTCCTCGAGTGGGAATCGAACCCACAAACTATCGCGCTAACAGTCTCTCGCTTGTGCCCTTGCGCCACGACTGGCCTCAATAAAAAATATATATAGAAAAGCGTCACATTTTCAGAAATTATTTGTTAAAATAAGTTCTAGGTAGTACCGAAATATAATAACATTTAAAATTTTATTAGGAGATCCTTTAATAAAAGGTTACGTTTCCATTAACTGAGTAGACTTAAGGATGTAATAAATTCTCTTTGTATTTCGGAAAATCTTAGAGTAATTTTTAGTCTTAAAAGCTGTAGGTACTTTTATGTTTTGTTCTTAGATATTATTAAATCTAATCAAAGGTATTTTTAGTTCATTAATATTTTTTGTAATTTCTTTGTCGTTTTATATATTATGTATGTAGAATATGCATTACAATATTTTGGTAATTTGTTGCTAATTACACTTATAAAAAAGTGGTCAAGTGTGAATCGGATTATGTAAACTGTAAGACTGACTGGTTGCGGGTTCGATCCCCATTCGAGGAGATGAAATATTTATTAAAATTTATATTTCCATTTCTTCGCTCTGGTGTCGAGGCAAAGCGCGGCGTTGAGTTCTGGCACTCAACACGCAATACCTCCAGAATTCAGCAGAAAGTGGGGAAAGGAGTGTCTTAACACTAGGTTCCCTCTGCCTACCCTGCTGCGTGCGGGTTACAGCGTGAAGCTGTTTTTTTTTTAATAACTTTGATTTTTTATAGTGTTCGTATAAAGTACAAAGTTATATTTGAAATTTTAAATTGTACTATATTTCAAAAAGCATTAGCTAAATCTTATTCGAACCATTGTCATAGAAAGCATTGAATTGAAATACTACAGCGTATATAGTGTACATTAAGGTTCTTGGAAAGAGTATTTTATACAGACCAAAAGATTCAGGTTTTCAGAAAAAAAAATGGGAGCCGTAACGTTTTTTTTAAAGGCCAAACTTCCATATCACGCGTATAGTTTTCATATAAAGAAAAATAACTTTAGCTTCTTACAGTTTATAGAATTCATCTATCTACTAGAGGCCGTCGCGGACCAGAGGCACAAGGGTGTGACTATAACGTGACAGTTGTGGGTCCTATCTCCACTCGAGGATATTATATTTCTATTTCTTCGCTCTGGTGTCAAAACAAAGCGCGGCGTTGAATTCCGCCAATCAATACGCAATACCTCCAGTAGTCTACGGAAAGTGGGGAAGGGAGTGTGTTCCCTCTGCCAATCCTGCTGTGTGCGGGACACAACGAGAAGCTGATCTATGTATTTTACGTTTTAATACTTTTTGTATATATTTTTTCTATTTAAAATTGTTCTTTAACTACTAAAAGCACATGAAGTATAATCACGAACAAAAATGTATGTATACAGAAACATGGAGAGATTTTAACATGAGCAAAGCTTAATGCAAAATGTTTATACGTATGCAAGCGGCGCCAAGCAAATGATTCACATTAGCCTATCTCAGTAATTCGGGACTTGGCTTATCTGAGTGGTATTAAACAGCACCGCTGTTGAGATATTCCACGCTTAAAACACGACGTGACGTACCGACCGACCTAATGTTAAACACGTATTATAGTGATAAACTAGAAGTTTGTTGATAAAACCGTTTTATATTGCAAAATATTATATTGTGTGTACAAAACTATGTATTTTTATGAGTATTTGTTAATATTTACTTACTTTTATTTAAATATGGATCTTTCTTTTTAATAGTTTTAAAGTGTTTATCCACACTTAAGAAAGAAAAATACTTATTTAGAAAACGTATAAAAATCTGAACGTAGCGGGACTCGAACTCGCGCCTCCTGGAAACCGACCAGACGCTCTGACCATTAAGCCATACGTTCTCATCGAGCTACGTCGAAATTTTGTTACAACTTATTTATGTTTTTAACATCTCTGTAGCTTGTTAGCATCTCTGTGGCTTAGTGGTCAGAGCGCCTGGGCGGTTTCCAGGAGGCGTGGGTTCGAATCCCGCTACGTTCAAATTTTTATACGTTTTCTAAATAAGTATGGATCTTTCGTTGGATTCTAAGGCACTGCCGCTTTTTGTGTAGAGCTGATTTGTTATTAGCCGACGGTTTTAGTTGTTAAAAATATTATTGACACAGACAACATCCAACAAATGCAGTAGGTACTAGAAATAATATAATTTTATAAGAAATGTAAATCCCCATGGGGAAAATTTTTGCATAAATAATTATAATTTTTAACAAAAAAACACCGACACAAACAGTGAACTATGCCAAATTTAAGACTTATGTCATTTTCTCATGGATATCAAGTACAAATCAAAATTATTTCTTTCACCAAGTCCAACGTTCTGATATAATAAGCATGAAAAAATACTGTCAAATCGATAACCCCCTTTTTTACTAAAGTCGGTTAAAAAGTGCCAAATTTTAGTATCAAAATTGTGATATGGCTCAAACTGACTAAATTGGCAACAATAATGCCAGATCAAAGTATGTATATATTTAGACACATTTCCTGTCTAAATGACTGTATTATACGTTAACCTACTTACCACCATTCATGTAGCGCCGGATTTCGTTCGGCTAGCGGCACTTCGCGCGTCCGCCCCAGCGATAAAAGCCTCTTTGTGCCCCTTCGCGGGGCTGGAATAACTCTTTCAATAGTAGACTGTACGTACACACGAGAGGAAAATGGTGAGGGCGGGCTTTCAGAGCACGGATTTACGTCGTCGTTTCAAGTAAGCCCGTAAAAAATGTAGATATTTTAACCGGAATCGCCTATTCTGACGTTACTGAAAAATTTTTAAACAAAGAACCGTATTTGTGGGGCTCTTCAAAAGATTTCGTATTTAGTTTTCATTAGGCAGAGCTGACTTTACTAAGCTTTTAGTTTTGTTGCTTTAGTTGGTTTATTATTAACCATTATCAGATTAACACTCGACAGTGTTATTTTATTTTTGAAGTGATGATAACTAAAAAAATTAAAATTTGTTAAATAAATATTATAGGCCAGTCGTGGCGCAGCGGCACGAAGTGTGACTGTAAAACCGGCTGGTTATGGGTTCGATCTCCGATTCGAGGAGATGAAATATAATTATTAATCATTAATGTATATTTCCATTTCTTCGCTTTGGCGTCGAGTTTAAGCGCGGCGTTGAGTTCTGCCACTCACTACGCAATGCCTCCAGAATTCGGCGGAAAGTGGATAACGGAGTGCCTTAACACTAGATTTCCTCTGCCTACCCTGCTGTGTGCGGGATACAGCGTGAAGCTGAAAAAAAACAAAATTATCTATCGTTGCAACAAAGTGTTTATTACGCGGCTACGCTCGATAGCACTTCACGATTATTTATTGTGAAGTTATTTTATTAACCTGAATTACTTTTGTATTCTAATAGTACTATAATTTTGAGTTTTGATAATAACTATATATAGAAAACTAAAGTTACATGCAATTCTATAATAAATTTATTTTGTAGCAATTTTGGTTTATTAAAATATTAAAATATTGATACAACTTTTTAGGATTCTATAATTTTTAAGGAAAAAAAGAACCCTTATAAGATCACTTAGTTGTCTGTCCGTCTGTCTGTTTGTCTCTGTGTATCAAGATTCTTTATCTCGGAAACACTTCCACATATCGAGTTGAAATTCAAACTACGTACCTACTCAGATCTATGGTCTCATGATTTCCTGAAAAAAAAATGTTTTTCCACATTTACCTTAAAATAAGATATGGTCGTTTATAACGCAAAAATACATATTTCAATACTATAAAGGGAATCAAAATTAGTAGGGTATTTCCGGTTCATCTAGAATTATGAAATTTGGCAGCTAGCATCAAATTCTAAAAAATAATTAAAAGGGGGGCAAAATTTCGTATTAAAGCTACTAGTTCAAGTAAGATATCAGATGGAAGGGGTCTAAGGGGCCAAGCTAAGCTTGAGTTTCAGAAAAAGCTCGAGATCTCTAATTTTTGTACAGAACCATCGGTGGGCCAGCCCGATTTTTTATTTGTGATTTAATTTAAATAAAACAAACACTAAATATCAAGGGAAGTTTTATTAAATACAATAGTAGAAACTGAATTTAAATTGGTAAAGCCGAGAACTAACGTACAGATGAACTAACAGATAAACAGACAAATAGAGAAGGACAGACGGACAGACGGACAGACGGACTGACAGAGAGCAGATAGATAAAAAAATATTGATTTGGGTTCTATTATTCTATTTCAGTCTCAATTATTTATTAAAATATGTATATAGATGTAGATTTCGTATCTCTATCTCTATATCTTATAAAATAAGAACGCATTTCGTCTCTGTCTGGCCTTTCTAAGCGATCTTCTTCTAAACCACCCAACGGACTTTGATGCGGTTTTCACCATTAGGTAGAATATTTCTCAGGGAAGGTTTATATATAGTTTATTATATGTGTATTTTAATGTAATTTGACATAAATATGATAAATGTGCATAAAGTCCTACCCGTTGAGAAACTTTCACGCATGCGCTGCTTTAATGGTAAGTCCTACATGAAAATAATGAATTAGAGTATTATTCCTCTTAATAAGATCTACAAAAAAGTCAGCGACAGCATATTTGTATCTTCTAAGGATAACATACAGTGAGCATATTTCTGTCTAAAAATAGTAATTTGAATATATTTTTTATTGT
>DWQW01008207.1:0-14188 GCA_018249695.1 Heliconius erato demophoon
ATATATATATATATATATATATATATATATATATATATATATATATATATATATATATATATATATATATATATATATATATATATATATATATATAAGTTACTAAAACAAAGCATAAATTAATGTTTTGATTTCGTAAATTTGAGAGTATTTTTATTCCTAATTTTGTCTATAAACATCTAAAAAAAACACATAAAACAACAATATTCCCAATTGAAACAACAACCATAATTTATTATAGACAAGTATCCAAAATGCGATGCGTAGCGTTTGACTATTATCAGAGCACAGGATTATCACAATATATGTAAGGATTAATTTTAGTTAGTAACATAAGCTTCAATTATGTTACATGATGACATAACATGTCATATAAATAATGGAATTGGTCACGCCTGAATAGTAGATCGTAAAAAATATAACAATAAACCAATTAGAGGCCGTTCGACTTTACACACGAGTTCGATTTTCACTCGGGGAAATGTTTTTTTTTCTTTTCTAACAAGATAAGGTGCGGCGTTCAGCTAGTTGGAGTTGGGCGGGGCGTGGGGAACAGAATTTCTTAACACTGGGTTCTCTCTGCTTACGCTACTATATGCGAGATATAGTGTGAAGCTAAAAAAATGGTCAAGTGCGAGTCAGACTCGCCCACCAAGAGTTCCATACCAATTTCAGGATTGTAGATCGTAAACCCCAATAGACTTACAAAAGTCGACACACCTAAGTTTGCGAGCGTAGACACTCATTTTGCATGAAGTGAACTGCAAATATAAGTTTGTAATGATCACTTAAAATTAGATTTTTTTACTAGTTTTCACTGCCAACTGTTTTCACGTGCCAAATTTCATAATTGTAGGGTCACGGGAAGTACATAAGTTTTGATTACGCGGCGGATTTCATCCAAAATGCAGCAAAAACTATGCATAAAACTTTTGGTTAAATTAAGTTAGAAGCTTGATTATTTCTTAGCTCTAAGGGATCATAAATCTGAATATTTGATATTAATTTCAGCTCGATACCTCCACGTGATCTCGTAACAAATGGTCTCGACAGACAGACAACAAAGTGATCTTATAAGAGTTCTGTTTTTTTTCCTTTTGAGGTACGGAACCCTAATATATATGTGAAGTATAATATAGTACTGGAGATATGATACGGTTATTTATCATTATAATTGCGCGTCACCTTAAAATAAAAGATAAGGGTAAGCCATAAGATTTTTTTGTAAGAAAATATAAAGGATAAAAAACTTGTGTCTTTTTATTATGAAAGTCTCGTACGTACTCATATTATATCATGTTTTCACCACACATAGTAAGTACGAACTTAAACGTAGGTTCAAATCTTGAGTGATTTTTTTTTCATTAGATCATAATATCATTTGTTTTTTTTTACTCTATTTAGCAATTTATTCGTATAAAATTTATATTCCTAAAATATATCTATATCGATAGATTATATTATGTATAAATAATTTTGTTTATCAAGAGGGCTTGTCCATTTCAATCATTGATTCCCTTTTTTTATAAAGTTATGTGGAATATAAACAATTTATTTCAAATCTAAGTGTAGCAAAAAATCCTCCACTGCAGCCTTCTCTGTCCACTTTCCGCCCAAATATAAGACATTACATTTTGAGTGGCGGAACTTAACGCCGGGCTGTCTTGCCAGAGGATAGATAGTGCTGAGTGATGAGTGGAGATAGAACTCGAGGCCATCGAGCTTATAGTAAGTTCCACTGCCACACGATGAGTCCAAGTATCGTATTGAGACTTTACGACTGCAAAACAAAATAAACGAATTACTTAGCTACTCACTTCATCTTCTGCAGTTCAAATTACAAAAGATGTCTTCATCATTGAGTACGGTAATAATCAGAAAACCATCGCAAACCAAACAGCGGAATCTATATTATTAGAATATTTCATTTATATAGCATTTATTATATATAGCCAATTATGATGGTAAAAAACTACGTCGCTTCGAGACTGTTTTTTTTGTATTCTTTACAGTGAAAAACACTATACTCTGTTAAGTGTTACGTTCAGTTTCTTAACAAACTATCTTTGTTACACTTCCGTAATTTTTCAAAGATAATTCTTTGAAATACTTTATTATTTTAATGATTTTCTTTTGCTTCATACTGTATTTATGGCATATAGCAGAATAGACAAAGGGAACCTGATGTTAAGACACTCCGTTCCCCACTTTCCGATCAATTTGCTAGACGTGAAACTCTCCGCCGTACTTTGTCTGGTCCCTAAAGCTGAATGATAATCATCCCTGTCCTGACCGGGAATCGAAACCACAACTATCATGTTTACAATCGGATATTATATTGCTGCGATACGACGGTCTTGTGTATAATTTAAAATAACCTCTATTTTAAATTATACACGTGTAAAATATAAAATGTCATACATGTTACCTGACGCATACTTTCATTCAGGCTCTCAGCGTAAATGGTAATTTTCTAAAAACACTGGAGTTTTATTAGTTAAGTAATTTAGTTCATGTTTTTTTCATATTTCTTTTTATAAAAATTATTACTGATGATACTATATAGGTAGCTTGTAACTTTGTGTGTATATACTCGTAGATATGTACCTATATAATACAATATTATAAAACGTAATATCCCGATTTTCCGGTTCCCAGGAATGTCGGGCAATTATTTCTTAGTGAGACTGTATCCAGTATAATGAAGGGTAAATATGGAACAGTGTTAAGACACTTCGTTCTATTTTAAAACTATGCGTGTTGACTGACGAAATTCAACACCGCGTTTCTTCTTATTATTAGATAGAAGAAATAAAAATAACTCAGTTCCCCAATTAGGAATCGAACCCGTAAACGTCGCGCTTACAGTTATTACTATGATCTGTTTAAATTTTAAAAAATCTAATCGAAACATTTTGTTCCAGGTGAAAACCCAGCAGCCATGCAATCTTCGTCGACGACCTACAAACTGCACTTGAGTCTCTATATGTTGCCTTTTTACATATTACGGTGACATATATGTTAGATAAATTTACATTTAATCATAATAGATATGCGTATTAAGGCTTAAAATTATTTAAGTAAGACATCTCTTGTAATTAAAAAGTTAAATTTAATTTATTTTTAAGCGGAACTTCCATGATCTAAAATTATATGGGATGTAATGTTGATTTGGTTGTTAATTAGGCCGTTGTGTCGCATTGGGATAGCGACTGTAAGCGCGATGGTTGTGGGTTCAATTCCCACGACGTCTTTTGGGGCGAAAAGCGAAATTACTACACTGTTAAACTTGGAGCACAGCGTGAAGCCTATAAAATCGTGAATAACACCGTAGTAGCGCAATTAAGAAATATTTGATCGTCTGATAGACGAAAGTAGTGAGTTCCAATTAAATTCATGGGAATATTTTTCATAATAATGTTCTCGTTTTTACATTAGTTAGTACTAGTCAAAATGAGAAAAATATTAAAATATACCAAAGAATGCTGGTCAAACAAACTTAATAGTATAGTAAGATATATTGTCTTGTATTAAGTTTTCTCAAGCAGTTTCACGTTTTTACCGCAGGTTAAGCAGAGATTTGCGGATAAAAGCTAAGCTAAAAGCCGCAAATTGTCTGCCAGAGTAGGGAAATAACATTAATTTAAATATTATCATTTCTTTACGTAGAAATCGAACCCACAATATACACGTAGACAATATTTAATTACTTTCCTATACAAAAAGGTTTTACGAAGACTTTCCATAGCACAAATTGCTAGTCACGTACGTACTTCACTTAGTGACGTCGAAACGTAAGGGTAAGCCGTTCTGTTGAGTCACTCTGACGTGACTTGTCATTTCAACGCTGTATTCCTAGAGGGTTGGAAAGGCGAGGAAATTTGAGATTTACTGTGAAATTATTTTGAAAATTTTATAAATTTTTGATTAAAGTGATTTTTCCTGGGATATTTAATATTATAAAGCTGATGAATTTGTTTGGTTGACACAAAAAGTTCACGTCTTCAATTCATGGCATATGTTTAATTTTACACGGAATATCAATAAATGTTTCCTACGGAATTTTAATAAAAATCATCATCAAACACCATAAAGATTTATAAAACGGTGATTTATGTAAGTCATTATTTTTTTCTTATAGGTACTTATATGTATATACATAATATATATAGATGTAACGTAAAGAATGAATTATACATGTATATTTTTAGCAATCCATGATTTTTGGTAAAATTAATCTCAGTTAAATGTTAAACGAAGACTCTGAGTCCATTTATTAGATAATTGATCAATTATATTATTTCTTCCATTCCTACTATAAACCTTAAAACGCATATCTAAGATAAAATTTGGCAACTAATTGTTTTTTTAATCAACTATCATAATAATATATTGTTATAAATGTAATTATAATTTAGTATTTGAATGTGAATATCTATAGACAGTAAGTAGTAAGCACCTTATACTTAGAAAATATTTTATAAGTCGCGTCTATATAATTTTACTCTTTAGCTTTTTAAATTTTGATTAAAACGTTTCTTTAACCATCTAAAAGATATTTTTAATGCTATCTAAAGGTAAAAGTTAACATAAACTTATCTATCAGGATCGTAAGAATATAAGAAAAAATATTTGAATAGTCAAAAATATTTTTTTTCTTATATGAAATATAACAAGAATACGAAATTAGCAAAAAATTAGAAAGGAATCTTTTTTTTCAAGTAATTTTTCATCCATTTAGTAAAATTTTCTAGTTTCGCAACACATTTGAATTCATTTTTAAGGTTCCGTACCTTCTAAGTAAAAAAGGAACCCTTGTAAGATCACTTTGTTGCCCGTCTTTCAGTCTGTCTGGCTGTCTGTCTGTATGTCTGTCATTCAAGAGCATTTTTCCCAGGAACGTTAGGAGATATCGAGAGAAAAATCAAACCAAATATTAATATTTACGGCCCCGTAATTTACTGTGTAAAATATATATATATCTACATTTACTTAAAAAAAATATATGGCCATTTATATGGCGAAAAACGTGTATTTCCACAATAATTTATTGTATTATGCTTTTATAGAGTAGTTAAAACTGTGGTTTCATTTAAAGTGGTGCTGACACTTCCACCCTGTATATATAAATAACGGTAAATAAATTACATACCTGCATACTAATTGCTATTTGAAATATAAAAGAAATTAAAACCGGATTTATCACGTATATATTTATTATTATTATTTGGATATCCAACGCAGCACTGCAGGAGACCGTAGTGGTACACTGAGGTGGCCGCCAACGATTTCTTAGTGACCTCGATTCTTGTAGTATGAGCTGACTTGGAGTCAAGGTCCAGGATAGAAAATTAGAATATCTTATTATGTTATTTAAAAAAATTAACACTAATTAGATATGGAGCAAAATTATCATTATTTTCTTTATCTTATCAATAGTATTCCATACTTTTTATGATTTTTTTATCATAAACACTTTACGATTGGAAAAAAAATCATTGTTTTATTATTTGGAGGTGCGAGGTGAACAGAATGTTCCCTCTGTCTGCCCAGCTACACGTGAAAGAGCGTGAAGCTGTTTTTTCTTTTCAATTTAACGCATTTTACCACATGTAGCAGGATAGACAAAGAGAAAGATTAAGGTCATTCGTTATTAATTTTCGCTTCTTTAAGAGTGTTTATAAAGCATGTTCACTGAAGTGATTACACGCAATCACGTTTTGTTTTGATAGAAAGTTCAAAACAATTTCGGAAATAAATAACAGGTGCTATAGATCAGAATCTGACCGTTACCGCGATGCTTGTAGGTTCGAAACCCACTCAATAAATAATTTCAAATTGCTGCTATTCCTATGTACCTACTTACTAATAAACAAATAAATTATTAGAGAAACTAACTTTTTTTATATTTTAATGTCTCGAATGATACTAGCTACAATAATCTATTACAGAAGCCTAATTACTTAATAAACCAATATTTTTAGAACCAGACCAAAAATACATGCCATTCACATATTTAATACTTAAGATTTGATCACTACCAATATGAAAACGACAAAATGTAAACAATCTTTCATCGGGATACGAACCCACAACCATCGCCATACAAAGTAAGTTAGATCCAACTACAAAAAACTACTGTTCAGATTTAGATGAAACTTTACAGATGAAGATGGAGCTTATACATCAGAATAAACATAGGCTACAATTAATGTAAAGATTTTGTATAATTTGCCTATAATATAACAATAAGTTTAAATGGGCGAAGTCATGTATGGTTACTAGTATTATAAAAATCTTAGTGTATTTAACTTTTCTACTATAAAACCAAGCATTGTAAATAAACATACATAATAAATTATATTTAATTGTGATACAGATCTCATGAAGTTGTTGATATACTGTAAATATTGTAGAATAAGGATATTAAATTATTGTTCATTTTAAAAAAAGGTGTTTTATTGGATCCTTTCCTAAGCCTCTTTTTTATTTGAGACCATTAGATCCAACTATAGTTTATATATAAAGTTAAAAGCCTTAAAAATATCGCTGTATTATTTTCTAGTATAAAAATTCTATCGACCTATATTGTCTAAATAGAATAAAAACATCTATGAAGGAACAGTGCTCGCTTTCCACTAAAAAACACACTATGTTTCGTGTTAAGTGGCGTAACCTAACACCGTTCTTTGTATTATATTAACATGAATTTATTATATATACATAGGCGTAATAAAATTGTAACTAATCGCTGATATGTGAAAAATAAGCTTATTGGCATTTATCAACTTAATAGAACCCAAAAGAATGATTTTTTTTATCTTTTTGTCGATTTATGAAAATTAAGAACAACGTGGAGAACGGACTGTACCACAAGGTTTCCTCTACCTGCCCTGTTAAAGTGAAAAAAAAATCGATTAGAAAGTCAGCCCATCGAGTTAAAACTTAGGTAAAATTATTTATATATCTTAAATAATTTACCACCATAAATTATTTAAGATTTTTTTTTGACTAAATAATATTATAATGGTTGAATTAGAAAAATAGCTGCACACTCATAATTTTAATGTTATAAAAAAGTGTTTTACTAAAACTGGCGTTACAACTTTTTTAAAATTCTATCTTTTACACGCGCACAGCTTAGGTACTGTGGAATGAAGTATTTTTTTCAGATTCATACTGTTATCTGTATGTTGCAAGGTAGGTAGGGAACCTTTGAATCTAGTATTAAAACACTTCCATTTCCCACATTTCGCCGAATTCTCGAGACATTGCGTGTTGAGTAGCGGTACTGAACGCCACGCTTTACCTCGTTACAAGAACGAAAAAATGAAAATATTAAATATTTCATTTCCCCAAGAGGAAATCAAACCAATCCCCAGGTTTAAGCTTTGTACCGTTGGACCACGACGGCGTCCTTATTACATAAATAAAATCTTTTCCTAACCCACTTAGAAAGTTCCTTTGAAAATTTCATCGTATTGCTAACCATTTTATATAACCCTGTAATAAACGTACCTTATATTATGCCCTTAGGGGTGTTAGGGCAAAGCTCAGAATTCACAAGAAAAGGCTCAAGGGTTAGACAACATTATATTTAATGATTATACTGATAGTACTAAAATTCATTTTAACGCACTGCAGTGTAGGAATAAGATGTTAAGTTAGAAGTTAGTGGGGATAGTGGATGGTTTTGTATTTTGTTTTTAGATTTGATTTGGTTTAAAAATGTTTAAAAATATTGATTTGGTTTGTTATCGGGTAGTCATGAGTTCATTTCTATGTTAAAATAATTTTGGCTCTTTTGGAGTCTGTCGTGGCGAAGGGGCACAAGGGTGTGTATGTGACGCGATGGTTGCGGTTTCAATCCCCACTCGAGGGAATGAATTATTATTTTACTTTTTTTTCTTTTCTAAGTGTGGAATAACACTTTAAAAAATGTTAAAAATTATTATTTTACTTTTCACGATATTGTATGTTAAGTGGAGGAAATCATCGTGCTTCGCCTTACGTAAAGCAAAATAAATGAGAATATTAAATATCCGGATTGGGGATTGAAGACACTGTCTCCCTGTCACACGATAAGAAAAAAATATATAGAAAATTTAAAATTCTTAGAAATTTCATGCTTATCATCTATTACCATATGTACCCACGTGTTCGATCCCTATTCGCAGGAATAAATTATTATTATTGCTATTTTATTAATTACCTCCAATTCCTCGCTTTGGTATCAAAACAAAGCGTGTCGTTGGGTTCCGCCACTCAACATGCAATGTCTCGACAATTCGGCGGAATAAGTGGAACGGAATGTCATGTCACTAGGTTCCACATGTCTTTTTGACTAGAAAAAGGAAAGATAAAGCTTTTTCAATTTCAAAATCAAAATATACTTAGTTCAAAAAGAACTATATTATAAGTTCACAGTGGAATTCTTTTAAATCAGACGAAATGATATTTTGAATCATATTTTATGAAAAAGTATTCGTATTACATATAGCTCATATGTAATACGAACATAACCATCAAATATTTTATTTTTCATACTTTGTAGTCTTTTCAACTGTGTAAATGCTCCTCGCATGACATAATATAATTAAGAGCACAGCGTCAGCTATGAAAAAATATAATTAATAAAACCTCGACGAAAATATAAGCAAAACAAATAATAAATAAACTGGAGATGATAAAAATGGTTTGTAAAGCCATATAGTTTTTCTCATTAAAAATGAGACTGTATACTAATGTTAAAAAATGAGGCTGATTGTGGGTTCGATCTCCTCTCTGATATACAGCTCGAGACATTTAAGCTATTATATTATAATTTGAATGTAACCTAAAATTTTCCTTTCGCCTTTGCGCCGATGAATTGCGTGTTGAGTGGCGGAACTCAACGCCGCGCTTTTGCGCCGTTAACAAAGCGAGAAAAAGAAAATACTCAACGAGGGAAAATTGAACCTACAACCTGACACATTTACCGCACGCTTGTGCTTCTACGCCAAAACTGGCCTATGGGCTAATTTAATCTAATATATTTAAAAGAGCAAAAGTAAGGATAAGAAGTATGAACAGCAATATATGAAATCCTACAGTGAGGATGTGCCTTAGATTGTCCCTTTCACTAATAATTATTAAGTTCAAGGCTGCTTGCTTGCTTAAGGACAATCAACGTTCTAAATTGATTCCTACTAAATTAATCAAATTAATCAGCTTTACGCTGTATCTCGCACACAACAGGGTAGACAGAGGGAACCTAGTGTTAGGATACTTCATTCCCCACTTTATTCCAAATTCTGGACGCATTGCGATTTGAGTGGCGGAACTCAACGCCGCGCTTTGCCTTGACAACAGAGCGAAGTATAAATATTATAATTAAAACCAAGAAAAATAAATATTACATTTCCTCGAGTGGAGATCGAACCCACAACCAGTCGCGTTCACACTTTGTGCCCCTACGCCGCGCCTAGCTTCATTCTTACTAAGTATTTAATTATCTCCTAACTGTCGTCAAGATGACCTTAAAATAAAGACTAAACAATTTCATATGAATTATATTGTTCTTATTTTATCAGAGATAATCTTGTGATAAGACATTCCGTTCTCTACTTTCTGCCTATTTAAAAATAAGGAGATAGCGGTGCAAAGTAATTTATTTGGTTTTTACGTGAGAAAATTCCTTTACGGATATATGGGATTCGCGGACTGACAGAAATACCTAGCCCGTTTGAATAACAACTACGATGTGCTCCTCCATATGCTTCATTGGCTGTAAAACATGGGAAATAAAGTCTTATGTGAAAAAGTAATGCTTTATGTGCCTCAAGACATCAAACATGATAATAGAAGATAAGAAAAAAGACAAATAGAGAAATTATACTGATACTGGAAATACTTATATTTTTAATATATTATCGCCAACTCTGGAGGCATTGCAAGTTTAGTTTCGGAACTCAACGCCACGCTTTGCCTCGACACCAGAGCAAAGTGAAAATGAAAATACAGTGTAATTAAATGAATACTTTACTTTAACTAACATTAATATAAGCGCAATAAGCGTGATTAAATACTACATGATAATAAATACTCAAACAAAAAGAAGAATATACTGAAAATGATAAACAACAGTTCCGCGTAATAGATAGTACGGTAACACGAAATAAGATGAAAATATAATACGCTGTCATGTGATTCAACCCTTATCTACTTGCTTGGAATAAAATATGCACATCAACGCCTTCGTTGTCCTTTTTACTTTTATTAATCTTAAGATATATGAATGTAAGATAAATAAGAAAAGTGTAGAGATTTTTAAGATTAAGACGTTTTTAAGATTTTTTAAATAATTTATCTTTTTTCAATGTGTGATTTACACAAAAACAATAATATAAAAGCAAATTTGAATATACACCTAAACTTAATGGTTCTCACTTATAAATATAGACAATTATGTTTAAGATTTAATGATATATTTATAAACAGTTCAACGCCGCTTATATCATAAAAACATAATACAGTTTATTCATAAACATTTAAAAATTAAATAAAAGACCATTTAATAATAAACTTTTCTATAGCGGTCTCTAGTACCTTCAGGAAAAAGTTTCGTCTCTTTGAAAAGAAAAATATATTACAACGGTGAATCTTTTCCTTGTTACGTAAAAAATGTGACCGGAAAAATTGCTATAATTTAAGGGAAATGTGAACTCATAACTAAAATGAGAGTTAATTAAATGAAATTTTGTATAATTTTGTTGTTTTACACGCTGTTATGACCAAAAATGTAAATTATAATTGTAATAAGAATATATTTAGCACTAGTTTTACCTTCGGTTTCGCTCGCTTTGTGAAATGAAAATAATAAAGACAGTGCATCTTGTACATCATTTTAAATTTTTCGTTGCAACATTTTTATTATCATCTCACTTCTAATTATTTGAACCAGTAGTAGTTCCTGAGATTGGTGCTTTGAAAATAACTTTTCAGTTTTATAATATCTATTAGTAAAGATACTGTTTTCTTAGGTAGAATGTAAAAATCATAAGTTTAACGAGGTTCGAAAACATCGTTCAGTATGTTTTTTGTTCTCTTATCTAATAAAATAATGTTTTAATAATAATTAGAGTTTATTTGTAAGCTTATTTCTTTTATTTCATACAAGAAAATTGAAATTTAAGGCAAAGTGCAGCGTTGAGTTCGGACACTCAACACGCATTTTGTGCAGATTTAAAATAACTATTATTTTTTTCTAATAAGAAAATTTTTGTGAGCAAAATTAAAAAGAATATTACATATAAATTTTCAATATTATGTACCACATTTATATAATTATTAAATTTTCCCGTAATACACTTAAATTGTATAAAATAAATATTCGTATAGTTTATGCGGACGAGACCACGCGGAGCCGCGCGCTATGTATTTGTAATCTATAGACTTATCCTCCAAAGAGTTTTATATGTATTGTGATTATTGTAGTGACCAGAGGTCCCTACTTTTCGATATATCTTATCTATTTTAAACGAAACTATTAAACTGGATTAATCACGTCCGTGGTCACGGGTAGATTGTACCCGTTTCAGTTTCATTTAAAATGTGTAATAATCCTGATAATCTAAGATCTTACCAATATTTCTATATTATATTATAAAGAAGAGACTGTCTATATACCCGTGACCACGGACTACTGCAAAGTGTTCGGAACGTCGGGTTTCCAAAAATGTATACTACTAAATATATGCGATTAATCCGGTTAAATAGTTTCATTTAAAATGTGTAATAATCGTGAAAGTAGATATAGAAAAAAAAATTACTATATCATTTCTATATTTATATTATAAAGGTGAAGAGTCTGTTTATTTAAACACTCTTATCTCAGAAACTACTGGTATAAATTTAAAAACCTTTTTATGTTGGATTTATCGTTTAAGCCTTCTATTTAACGTCGACGCGTGAATGAAGCCACAGATACTTTCTAAAATGAGACTTGAATCCGCTACCATCACATTTAGACAAACTTTCCAAGCCACGTCGATATAATTAAAACTTTTTCGTTGATTTTAAGGAAAATACTAACATATACTCCACTTGAGGGCTTAGAGTAAAGAACTCGAGCTTATTAGTTTAATTTTGAATATAAATAGGGCTAATTCTGAATATGTGTATTCATTAAGAATATATTTTTCTAGAATTACTTTATATGCGGTTTATTTATGAAAATGCGTAAACAAAAATACCTTTGAAGATCTACCAATGTTTTTATGGACATATATTTTTTTGCGTCACGCTGTACTCCGTACATAACAGGGTAGGCAGAGGCAACCTCTGGGAGCCTAGCGTGAACTTTCCCGATTGCGGTTTGAGTGGCGGAACTCAACGCCGCGCCACTATCTGAGTGAGGAAATGAAAATAAATTAAATATTTATCTAGCTCCGTCGCTCTAGCAGTCGTACACTTGTGGCCCTGAGATACAACGGCCTCATAGATTTTAATGTAGAGATATAGCTCTAGCCTACAGTAATTTGTTTATATAATTCAGTTCTTGGATTCTATTTTTTTAGCTTAATGTTGTATACCGCATATATTAGGCACAGATACACTTAGTGCTTAGAAAATCCGTTCCCCATCTTTCGTCCAATTTTCAAGATATGGCTTGTTTAACAAATGAAAAAAATTCAATACCCGAAGTGGGAATCGAACCCATAAATGTCGCATTTGCAGTCAGACGATAGGTTGTTGCGCCTCGACGACCTTTTTCTTTGATGCTTGAGTAACAAAGGTAACTTATCATATCATTCTAGGCAGGTACAGTGACCATTGTTAAACACCACTCCATTGGAAACGGAAAACCGAAATATATTATATATCTCTAAAAATAACAAAAAGGCATTTATTATTTATTTTTTTATTTTTTTCTCCAATAAAAAAAAATCTGATAGATAAAACGCGACGTTGAGTTCTGTCACTCAAAACGCAATGCCTTGAAAATTGGGCTGAAATTTAGGAACAGAGTGTCTTAACACTATGTTTACTTTGTCAGTTACTCGGTAAAAGAGCGAAATTGCTTATCATTTCGTTCTACATCCCAGTAAAATTATCAGAACATAAAAATATAACCTAAACTCTAAATATTACGTAAAAAAATGTAGACGTTGAGGTTTTAATTACAAACGCAAAATTAAAACGTTGGGCATAATATTAAAATACTTGGTCCAGTTTAGAGTGGGTGTGTAATTTTGCTTTATTTTGTACCGCTGTAGCTCAGTGCAAGTGTATCTTAGTGTGTACAATGGCTGTATATTCAAAACCTTTTTTTGGGAATAACTTTAAGAAATATTAATAAGAAAAATAGATTCCTTAGGCAAAATAAATTCAATATTAAGAACCTCCATATCCTATATTAAACATATCGTCTGCTGAAATGCATGGATACTCGTATATTAAAAAATTAATCAACAGATTTGGTTAGAAGGTTCATCTCGATACGATTTCTAGTTACCAGGAAATTCATAGACAAACATACTCTAACGGAATTTCCATTTAAATTACAATGCCAACAATTTTTTATACATTCAAGTCAAATAGACTTTATTTAAACATTTTTTTTATCCAATTGATAATGTTTCTTATGAATTCAAATCTTCAATTCCTTTTTAATTTTTTTTTTGAAGTCAGTTGAAAACGAAAATCTGTAGGGCTAGGTAACTGTAGGTTGGTTGGTATCTAACCAACAATAGCGTATATTACACGCTCTGATAAGTGCGCTAATCCCGATCGTAAACAGTGTATCAACGTCCATACAGACATTGATGCTGAGTAACGAAAAGTTATTGCTTCCAAAATCGTGTATTATGCGTGTTTGTTTATAGATAAAAAGCAGCTTCACGTTTTTTCACGTGTAGCAGGTTAGGCACATAGAATCTAATATCAAGATATAACCTGTTAAGTGGTTTTACTCAACTCGTCGCTTTGAGGTGCCGGAGCATGGAAATGAATATAAATAATTCCCCCAAGCAGGATTAGAACCTTTGTAGGTTGTGACGCGGTTGTCCGCGTTCACACCCTTTTTTTTTTTTTTTTCGTGAGGAAATCCTTTTACGGATACCAGCCCGAGTGGGGACTCGAGCGGGTTATGTGGGGCCCACGGACTGGCAGATGGTAGGCCGTCCGAATACCCCCTAAAACCTCACGG
>DWQW01008208.1:0-14188 GCA_018249695.1 Heliconius erato demophoon
TATTTTACCCCATAATATTCTAAAATCTTCTTTAATATAATATTAAAATATCTATTATTAATAGAAAGTCAAACAATATGAAATTTTGTAACAGCTATACAAACATTTGAACAGTATTTAAACACTCATGATAAAATCTAACTTTGTGAATATATCGAAATTCACAATTCCGCTATGTGATAATGGAAATTGGACATAGAATCTCTATTAGTTGCTATAAGTAGCTTTTGAAATACAAATTAGGTTAACATTTACTTCATTGCGGCCTGTCGTGGTGCAGGGGCACAAGCGTGACTGATCGTAGGTTCGATTTCCGCTCGAGGAAATGAAATATTTAATATTTTAATTTCCTCGCTCCTGGTAATAAGGCTAAGCGCGACGTTGGATTTCACCACTTAACTCGCAATACCTGCAGAATTTGGCGGAAAATAGGGAACGGAGTGTCTTAACAATTGGTTCCCTCTGCCTATCCTGCTGTGTACGTAATACAGCTAAGAAAATTATTTTATATTTATTATGACAATCTTCTATAATATATTATCTTATGTAATGAAAGGTACTTATACTATATACCTACTACTTTTAAAATCAATCAATAATTTAAATTAAATAAACTCTACATAAAAATAACGAACCCAGGCAAAGGTGAGAATTAGCCAGATAAACTTTTTATAGCACCAATAATTAATTTTGTTTTTCGTCACGTTACTTCATAAATATTCTGATTTTAAATCAAACACGATTTAATAATGTTATAAAACTAAGCATTAATTAAAAATCAAAAGCTACACCATGCTATATGAGCTTCCACGTTGTTGTTGGGTTGTCTATCCATTTGATTTTATTTTTATAGATGTCAATAAAGAACTTCACTACACCTAAAGAGCGAGAAGCAATAAAATTTTATTCGTCTTACTCTGAAACCATAAATATAAAGATTTACATATTATTATTATACTACAGAAGAGATTACTCAATAATGCAGAAAAGGCCCTTTTGTACGCGAAAGGTTGTGAGTTCGATTCCCATTCGAGATAATTAAATATTTAATATTTTCATTTCCTCGCACTGGTAAAGAGGCAAAGCGCTTCATTGACATCCGCCACTCAATAACTAATGCCTGCGGAATTCGGCGGAAAGTTGAGAATAAAGGTAAGACACCTTTATATTATATATTGGAAACGGAGTGTCTTAACACTAGTTTACTAGGTTTCCTCCGCCTACCCGCTATGCTATGTGCGGGATACAGCGTATAAGCTAAAAAAAATATTTCTTCATGGAACAATAATCGAAATTTCGAATATTATGATAGAGTTGCTCTATTCGGCAAGCAAAAGAAGAAGATGAGGAGGCTGACAGGAGTTCTTGACATACGTAAAAAAAAAGCGTGAAGTCAAGTTTTTTTTACGAAAAAAAGTCAAATATATCGGCATATAAATTTAAATAAAAAATTATTAAAGTTATAGCAAAAAAATCTCATTAACTAAATGGGTATAAAATGCCGCCGCTTACCAGACTTTCAAAAATATCATATTTAAATATTTAAAGTAATCGGCGTACTAGACTGGAAGTCTATTGAAAACAAAGTGGAGGTAAATCTGCGTACAATAGAGAACAATGAAGACTCTTATACTAAGATAAAGATAATGATAGAAATATGATTTATAAAGATCAAAAATAAAAGAAATGCTAATAAAATATAATAAAATCAAACAAAAATGAGGTCGTCGCAGCAGAAGGAACAAACGTGCGACTATTAACGTGACGAATATGGGTTCGATTCCCACTCGGTGGAATGAAATATTTAATATTTTTATTTTCTCGCTCTGGTCACGAGGCAAATCGCGGCGTACCACCACTAAGCAAACAATGCCTTGAAAATTCAGCGCGAAGTTTGGAATGAAGTGCTTTAACACTAGTTTGCCTAGTTTTCTGTGTTTATTCTGCTATGAAGCCATAAAAATATAGAACAAAGTGTTTTATTACTAATCCATCTTTACTTACCTCGCAACGTGCGGTAGTTTGATGTTTCGTGTATAAAATGAACCGATTTACATTTCAATAAAAGGCAATGTGTATAAAAAATGCATTTTATACTATAGTAAAGTAAAGATTATTAATGATTTGTGATGTGATAATGACAAAAACGTATTTTTGTACGCTGACTTACCAAAACCGTACTCTGTATCTATCTCTTCAGATATTACACGGTGTCGTAGACTGCGGTGATCACTTACTATTAGGACCCGTACGCTCGTTTATCTCGTCTTTTTCATTAAGATAAAAACAATAAACATTAAAACGATGTCCACGTGGGCAAAAAAATTTAAATAATGGAATTCTATCACAAATAATAAAATCTTCCGTAAATTGATTCAAATTTTGAATCAGATTGTAGTATAAAAAATATATCACTTAAAACTAAGTGCTCTACCTTGTTAATTTAAAAAAGTTGTTGAAATATTTCATTTACACACGCGAGGGACGGATTACTCTGCATTAACATACTGTACTACATATATTTTTCTATTTTATTTTTTCTTTTTTTATTTGTAGCATTAAAAGGTTTAAAAGATACCCTCGATTAGCATTGCTTAAATTATTTATTTTAAAAAATCGTGTAAAATTTTGATTAGTAATTAATTCGCGTGATTTATTTTTATATTTTATAATGTCACATATCCTCCTATATATATTAGAGTAAGTAGAGACAAGCTATTATGAAGACACCTTCATTCTCTATCGCCCATATTGAATGGCGGGCTGCAGGACCAAAATCATGGTTTGTTTTACCTTAGTAGGAAAATGGAAAATAAATTAAAATGTAATAATTAGACCAGTCGTGGCGCAGGGGCATAAAGTGTGACTGTAAAATCGACTGATTGTGGGTTCGATCCCCTCTCTCTCTAAAGTGAAATATTTATTTACATTTATATTTCCATTTCTTCGCTCTGGTGTCGAGGCAAAGCGTTGCGTTGAGTTCCGCCACTCAACACGCAATGCCTTCGGAACTCGGCGGAAAGTGGGGAACGGAGTGTCTCAACACTAGGCTACCTCTGTATACCCTGCTGGGTGCGGAATACAGCGTGAAGCTGATTTTGATTTAATTTTTAATGAAGCCTACAGTGGTTTCGCGTACAGTCAGATATTGCGCCTCTTTGACTTATTATTTTATGGTAGAAATATGGTCACGGGACGACTATATCACAATATAGGTACTAGATAGACCCAAAAGTTGTATTATTATTTAACATATATCAGTCTGCAATAAATATTTATAATTATTTCTGCTAAGTAGGAACAGAATTCAAGACCAATGACATGACAATTAGAACCACTAACCACTGCACCAATAAAAATATAACGATAAAGTAAACAGTTAAGATATTGGTACTTATTGTCAAATTATTCATACTTTAAGAGTTTTAATGTTATATTAAAACTTTTCTAGATTGTTAAATTGATTTATGTTATTATTACAAGAGTTTATTACACAAATTTCTTAAACCCTGACCGACCTAGGCTGTTAATCCAAGTCACGTTTAGGCTATTAGCCCACAGTACTTAAACTTTCATCTGAAAACGATCAATAGAAAGCACTGCGGTTATGCATAGAAAATATTTTATGGATGGACGCATTTAGAGGTGACTCTTGACTGGCCCAGACAGGTGGACTTACGCAGATGGAGAGTACGGCTTGTATTAGAATCAAAGTGGTCACTCATTCGTGTAGAAAAAGCCACTTGAGGTCGAAAGAGGTCGATACCGCGGCATTTTTCAATAGTTTTGTGCTGGAATTCGCTCTGGAGCTTTTATTCTCGCTTAAAAAAGTCAGCCTATATATTTATGTATATAACAATAAAAATATGTATTTGAGTTTATTACGTTCCATATAAAGTTTTGTTTTAATTGGTTTTTGTAATATAGGCTGTTATTGAATTGTTTTGAGACATTCATGGCGCTGTATGTCTGATTGTAAACTCAATGATGCCGCCTTCGATTAGCGTTAATTAAAGAGTGTTTTATCTCAATGTTTCCTCTGCCTACTCTACTGTAAGGAAAAAACCGTAAATTTGTTTTCTTTACTATTAAAATTCATAGTATACCTAAATATTTTGCGAGCCTGATGGCAAAGTCAGTGTTAGGTTCTATCAGCTGGTACGCAATATCTTAAATGGAATACGGAATGACTTTTCAAACTATTCTCTTTATCTATCCTGTTGAATCATGGAATTATAATAATAAAAAGTAAAATACGTACAATAAAAATTATAACTGACATCAGGATGGGACGCACATCTAAAAGGCTTATATATTACTTTCAAAGCCTTACGGTCGTTTAATTTACATAACATATACCTAACTATAATAATAATGGAAGTTTGAATTATTAATTTCGTGTAAAATGTTAACGCATGAACTTAACTAATTCTCTGCCTATTTAACCAGCATCAGAACCCCTTCGAAGGTCCTTTATCTTCAGTTTCTAACAAATCCAACTAATAAAGCATATCCACCCCAATTACATCTTACGACAAGCCGTATATGATATGTACATACGAAATAAAACTTTAAGTTCTTAAAAATAAAGCATATATTTCTAAAAATAGTAGATTAATCGTAAATATTATGCGTCTAACCGCCTTTTGGCTCTGTATCGAGGATAGCCCAAGGCATTTTAAACAAAACCGCGGTTCAATAATTATGTAGATACGTTGCTATTGTTTTGAGAAGTATAGTATGGTTTTACAACAGAAATAACTCTCTGTATATGATACACATTTGACCGGTTGAAAGTTCCTTTAAAAAATAATTTACATAATATGTAAATTGATTTTTAAAGACTGCTAGAACCAAAAGGAGTGATATTACATTATACCGATTATAAAAGCATGAATATAATACACCAGGCCAGGGAGGCCAGTCGTGGCGCACGCCACAATGAGTGACTGTAAAACTGGACTGAGTTGTCAGAGACACACAGAAACTGGTTGTGGGTTCGATCCCCACTCGAAGAGATAAAATATTTACTTAAATTTATATTTCCATTTCTTCGCGCTGGTGTCGAGGCAAAGCGCGGCGTTGAGTTCTGCCACTCAACACGCAATGTTCCAGAATTCGGCAGAAAGTGGGGAACGGAGTATGTCAACACAAGGTTCCCTCTGCCTACCCTGTTGTGTGCGGGATACAGCGTGAAGTTGAAAAAAAAATTAAAAAAGAATATTATACACGTATACATGATATAGTACCAAAAACAGTAATATATTTAAGATGCGTAAAAACAACAAGAAAATCTCCCCCCAGTACAATGTCGTTTTATACGTCTACCAAAACTCAACTCATTTTTTATGGTTGCGGGGCACCCTGCTTTCAAAGCTGTAAAAATTTCTCGTCCCCTCTTAGAATAATTTGACATCAAAGGTCTTAATAATTTTATGGAATGTCTTTCTTATTCTAAATACCAATATTAAATTACCTATCCTTTACAAATACATATTTATTTATTTATTAGGAAGCCAACGTTACATACTAAGACCACAATAATTTACAAACATTTTTAAATATTTTGATACAAAGTATGTCTCAATTATAGGCTAACTTTACATGTGTATTCAAGTTGTTGCTCACATCTAAACTAATAAAAAAAAATTAAAAATAACTTTTTTAACTAAAAAATACTAAAAACAACAGGCTTATAAACTTAATCTTATAATATAAACACCATTTTAGTAATATAAAAAGAAAAAAAAAAGTTAATACTTAAATTAAAAATAAAAATAAAAAAAAATGTTTACTACTAAAAATGGCTAAACTTAAAAAAAAATAACATAAAAAAAAACCAAAATTTAAGTTCATTAAAAAAAGTTATCAAAATTGTAGGAAATATTTTTAGATATATGTTCGAGGTACACGTCTATGGATTCTTTACTAGGTGTATAAAATATTTTTTAAGTTGAGCTTTATACGAACGTAACGAGTCATTAAATATATCAAATTTGGATTTTTGTGCTAATTTATTATAAAGATTCACAGTTCTATTAAGTGGTGCATTTAGACCTAAATTAGCAACATATATTACATATATAAAAAATAAAGGAATTTATGTGTGACATTCAATATTTGAAATCAATTATTTTATTTTTAAATAAATAAATAAATATATTTCACTACGAATAAGGGAATAAAACATATTTTAAATATATTTCCATTTCATCCACTGAGAAATAAAACATCGTGTAAAACCCAAACAACTGCGCTGCGTCGACATAGTTCGCTTATAATTCACAAATGTACAAAAACCCTCGTCCAAGCTAAACAACGGGTGACGTCCTCATTCGCGTTTCCCTATTTACATTTCATTAAGATTTCCATACGTTCAAAAGTTATTATGAAACAAAAGACGTTTAACGATCGTCTGGTCCGTTCATCAAATTATCTATACTTAACCAAAATATAATCTCAATGGATGAATGTATTTTTGCATGACAGCTAAAAAGCGGATATGCAATCTGCAACGAACAAAAAGTAAGGGTGACAATGCCCGAGGCATTTTAGGGGTGACGTTCACTTCACGGTGCTTGTGTGAATAGAGTTTGCTCCCAGAAAGCTCAGCTTTTGTAGGGACGCTTAGGTTAATTGATGCTACACTTATGGATATTGGCAGTAATTTATATGATATTTTTCCTGTCAACAGCAGAAATTGTCATTTCTTATGTAGATTTCCCTTTCCTATGTTTAGTTGGTTTAATCAGACGTGCATTTGCTCAAATTGTTCGATTATTTGGAACGCTAAGTGGAACTAATGTGGAATAAGCATTATCTTGTGATCAAAATTAATTATAATATTTATTCTGAATCTTGTCAATGTCAAATAGGGAATATACATGAGAACCGTGTCTTAGCTCGACTCTGAGAGTTTGTTTCTACAGGAGACAATCAAGTAAGAGTCACGTCTTACATCTTTTAAAAATTCTAAAAGTAAATCTCATAATTAATCCTTACAATGTCAATTTAAACGATAATATAACTTTTTTAACTAATGATTCCGTATTTATGTACATAAGTAATGCAAGTACATCAATTAATCCAGACAGGATTATAATTAAACCTCCTACCTAATAGGTACCTGTAGGTATATCCTACCTAATAGGTACCTATAGGTATATCCCACCTACTTGGTACCTATAGGTATATCCAACAAATGTTTTTCCGGCCTCATTATCAATACACAGCGGGAACAAAGGCCACAGCATACAATTAAATTGTCTCCCAAGGGTCGGCACTCTTTGAAACTACTTTGTTAATTTATCTGAAACAATTACAGAATGCGCCACAATACCGCGGGGAGGCAATTCTATTATTTTACGCTTAACTGAAAACTCTGTTAGATATATAGGATTTGTATATGTTGATAACGGGTACGGTTTTAGTATATTTAAATTAATAAAATGATAAAAATAAAAATGTAGGAATTTAGTAGTATAAAAGTACGAAGTCAAGTTCAATATGAAAAATAATTATCGCATTTGCTGATTTCACCAACAGAAGAATAGATGGTTTAATTTACATAGGATTTTGATCAGTAGATGTAGTTATCAAAATCCTATGTAGTAGTTCTGAAGTTAATTTTAAGTAAGTAAACAAATTATAGCAATATATTTAAATTAAATATAATAAAATATATATTTTCTATTTTAACATTTTTATAGTGTTATTTACAGATTATGGGACGAAAAACTTTATTGAACAACTATGACATAATACAAATTTGGACGGAGGCACAACTTCGAGTTCCGCTACGTTCAAATTTATTAAACGTTTATTTAGAAGACTTAGTTTAATATATATATATATATATATATATATATATATATATATATATATATATATATATATATATATATATATATATATATATATATATATTTGGAAAAAGGTTTTCAACCACTTACATATGTAAAAAGGAAGTAATACACGCCTTCCCTTATATTAAACTATCACAACATACAATTGAGCGCTAAAGTTAATAGCAAGTTGCGGGTTTGCAAATAGTTTGACTTGCCAAGTATGCGAGTTGATGGACCCGAACAAGTTTATAACGTATTTATCTTTAATGTAACAGTCAACACTTAATATCTTAGCTTCACGCTGTATCCCGTATACGGCAGGGTAGGCAGAGGAAACCTAGTGTTAAGACACTCCGTTCCCCACTTTCTGCTGAATTCTGGACGCATTGCTTTGAAATATAACTTTAAGTAAAAATTGCATCTCGTCGAGTGGGGATCGAACTCACACCCAGTCGGTTTCACAGTCACACTTTGTGCCCCTGCGCCACGACTGAACACTTAATATCTACCATTAAAAAAAATTGTTTGACTGTTTAAGTTAAAACTTATTATTGTTTTCGATATCAGGTGACAGGTACTTCTCAATTGGCTTGTCTGGAACGCCATATTTAAATAACAGAATATTTTTTTGAATCAGACATGAAATATAGATGAGCTTCAGGCATCTCATCATCATCACTCACACACACACACATCACATCAGACTCTACACCTGCTAAATATATTTAAACCTAATTTAGGAGGTGTATGTTGTGAATGGCGGAACTCAACACTGCTTTCGTCATCAGATCTGAAAATTGAAAATAATATATATAAAAAAAATATATATAAAAATATATAAAAATTTTAACAATAAAAAATCACATAATTCTTGTACGCAAATATACTTTAGAATTATATAAATTACAGGAACTTCGATAAAAATATCCGAAAAAGAACCACTTTCTTTTGAATTTCATTCAAGCAATTTTCGATATTTCTATAATATTTAAACAAGTAACAATAACTTTGAAAAGATAAACTTTATAATAATGTATACCATATGCGCCAGGATAAATTTAAATTGACAACACACACGACTAGATAGATCAGCCAACAAAACTAATTTACGAGTCCAACCTCACTGAGATCTAGCACAAAATGTGGACGACATTTGGGAATTTTCTAATTACGATTTCAAAGACACCTCCTTTGTTGAGCATGTGACGTTCGAGTGAAAAAGGTCACGTTCAAAATTACAAATTCTACTGTAGTAGTTAGTATTCTCTCATATAGATTTGCTATTTGGATTTTGGCTTCTTATTAACAAATCTCATTTGTAGTTTGTTGAATTGTACATATCTGAGGCTCGGCCAAGGGTATTATTTACTGTATTTTTTTTTTGAGGCCGGTCGTGGCGCAGGGGCTAAAAGTGTGACTGTAAAATCGACTGGTTGTGAGTTCGACCCACAATCTAGGAAGTGAAATATTTATTTACATTTATATTTTCATTTCTTCGCTCTGGTGTCGAGGCAAAGCGCGGCGTTAAGCTACTCAGCACGCAATGCCTCCAGAATCCGGCGGAAAGTGGGAAACGGAGTGTCTTAACACGAGGTTCCCTCTGCTTACCCTGCTGTGTGCGGGATACAGCGTAAAGGTGATTTAATTTTATTTATTTTTTTTTGGTTTGGTAGAAATTATTTTTCTTTTGCTAGTTCACGCTGTATGCACACACAACAGCAGCTAATGTAATTTACGTAAAAAATTATATATTTTAGATCCTTAATTAAATACTTAGATTATATTTGAAGACTAGATTATTATCTTTTCTACTCAACATTAATTAAATACCTGATGTTTATGAGTGTTTTATTTTTCTTTTAATTAGAAAAGTAAACGCAATTATATAATTTATAATTTTATTACTGAGACAGATGATCGGACTTTAATATAATAAAAATTAGCAATAGCTTAAACCAATATAACAGCGCGTAAGTAATAATAAAATCAAATATTTTACATCGCATGACAGTAATTAATACACGAACTCCTCAAATTAAACCTATATAAGGAAGTCTTATCAAGATTCCTATCGATATTTTATTCACACGACGCGTCGTAGCAATTTAATTATTTAACGTAAAGTTTTGTCCCTCGATATTTTCTTCGGAACCTAATTTGAGTTCAGCATCTGTGTAACCCTATTGCAAAATAATTACCGAAAGTAAGTTATGCACCCTTGACTATATTAAATTTGCGCAAATAAAGTAGCTTTAAAATATAATATATGGATAGGAGGAGCCACATGGCGCATGTGTAAAGATATTTTTTTAGTCGTGTTTTGCGGTGGAGATTTCAGAAAATATATATTGTTAAAAAAAAAATCAGCTTCACGCTGTATCCCGCACACAGCAGGGTAGGCAGAGGGAACCTAGTGTTAAGACACTCCATTTCCCCACTTTCCGCCGAATTCTGGAGGCATTGCGAGCTAAGTGGCGGAACTGAACGCCGCAATTATGTTACTTTTATATTACTGGACGCGACGCGACGTGAACTATGCAATCAAAGGAACTCTGATTAATGTTTATGTGAATAATATGGACTGTTGTTTTTCAGTACGCTTAAGTTCCACCGCCAACCAACCGACTGACCAGCACTTAATATTTGATGATGAAGATGATGATGAATGCATATCAAGCTTCAAGCAAAATAATTACACTAGCACGGCAACGCACCTGTAGCTCCTCTGGTGTTGCACGGAGTCGTGGGCGGCGGTAATCACTTACCATCAGGTAACCCGAACGCTCGTTGGCCTTGTCCTTTTACATAAAAAAAATTACACTCACACAGCTTGAAAAAAAACAGATGAAAAATCATAACAACCTAATACATAATATTTTTAATATCAAATTCATCTAAACATGAAAAGGGGGTTAATATTAATATTGCAAGCTAAATAAACATAATAGTTCTTTACAAAGCCAATCATATATAAATGTAGTTGGAGCCAATTGCATCGAACAAAAACACTCCTAGTGGCACGCGTCGATTGAACATTTGAGAGTGCAATTTGATTTACTGCAAAATGCTCCTTATTATTATGTGGGTAATGCTTATATTCCTATTTATTATTTTATTTTCCATATATTATATGAAATCTATAAATAATTTTGAACAAATTAACATCAATGTATTCATAAGTATATTTTTTTAAAGTGTTTTTTTTTTAATTAAAATTATTCCTTGAGTTATATTCTAGGTAAAGTAGGTTATCCGAGAAGAAATAAACTATATTTAAACACCATTTTTAAGCATTATATGCATGAACGCGTCCAAAGCTATGGTGAGTATTGTTACAATTTATTTTCTAAATAAATTGAAAAAAAAAGGACTAAATTCAGATTGATTGACAATACCAATACATATCTTGTATAATTCTTTTTTTTTAAATATTTCTTTTATACTACATAATTAAATTAATCTAAAGAGATAAACTTACCAGGTAACATCCAAAGCACAAACAATTTTTTTTTTCAGCTTCACGTTGTTTCCCGCATGTAGCAATAGGCAGAGGGAGCCTAGTGTTAAAACACTCCGCTCCCCACTTTCCGCCGAATTCTGGAGGCATTGCGTGTTGAGTGGCGGAACCAATCACGCTTTTGCCACGACAACAGGACGAAGAAATGAGAATATTAAATATTTCATCAATCGAACCCACAATCTGCCCCGCCTACAGTCACACGCTTGTCCTCTTGCACTACGACTCGCCTCTAAAATTGAAAAGTTCTCAACAATAATAAACAAAATTAAGTACAAACACAAAATTTTCCCCATATCCTTCACATAGAGCTGTATGTGTTAAATTTGAGTCAACCAATTATATTCCTTTTAGGCAAATTAACAAGGCGGCTGAAGCAGTAGAAATTCAATCCAACCAAATCTGTATGTAAATGTATTGTAATTGCCCAACCGATATTCGTATTACAATTTCTATGTTGATTAGGAGTTGTTAAATTTATGTATACTCTATCCCACTTGTTACTATAGTATAATATTGTTTACGTATTTTGCACTGCAGGCTAAGATAGCTTACTTTGTGTTTAGAGCATGAATATGTTAATAGTTGTTGGTTTTTAAGAATTTGTACAGAATTTTATTATAATATATTTTTAAAATATTAAATAATATTTTTTTTATCTTATAACTCTATGCGAAATTATTTATTGGTGGCGTTGAAATAGGCACGTAATGGCAGTGAGTTCAAATTTCAGTGATATAATAGTTGTTTTTATATGATTCACTATTACTTACCCGATTTAAATGCAGTTTTCATTGTTATATTTTCGCAAACTTCCCTTGACATTTAGTGTTTATTTTATTTAATTTGATTTAAAATAAAAAGAGGTAGTCAATATTAGAGTAGAATATGTCAATATTAGAGTAATGATTTGAGAAAATTGCTTTTCAATATATGGATATTCTTTATAATATTAATGTTATTAGAACACGAAAATAATACAGATAAGTAATTAAAAAATGTGTATTTCTAGCGGACGAAGTCGCAAAGTGGTCGCTAGTATAATCGTATAATACACAAATTATAAGAATTCATTAGTAGGTATTTATATAGATATGTTTATTTAAATGAGATATTTCAGGCCCATGTATGAAATTTAAATTTCTAATTCGAACCAAATATTCTCCTAACGTTAGGTACAGTAGAATGTGTAAATTGTATAAATAACAAATCAGAGGAAAAATTTCAATATCATTACAAAATGTACGCTTTCAAACTACGTAATAGATTTAAATATATACGATTTTCGCAGTATCTAAAACAGAGAGTATCAAATATTTCTAATTTTGGGCAAAAAATTAATAAAAAGAAAATAAAGAAATATTCATAATCATGTAGTTCAAGCGAGTAAAGCCGTGAGCGATACACTAGTTCTAAATATAATCGTCGTTTAATAGCATAACCGGGTTGACTGCTACGTTTAAAATAAATTGTCCCTAGCAATTTGCCACCCTTGCACTGGAGATATTGTACCAAAATACACTTAAATTTTCTTTGTCTATGTAATTTTAGCCTCAGATGGGGTCAACTAACCCCATGACATTTTATGGTGAACCTTCGAGTGTCTTATGGAGTTGCTTAATTGAAATGTTTGAAAATGTACCCACATTCCGTAACAAAATGTTAATACTATACCTATAATGTAATGAAATAATCAAGTTATATGTACCATATAATTATTCTTAAACAATCACAATGGTTACAATAAATATTACAATATACCTGGCCAGTCGTGGCGCAGGGGCTTAAAGTGTGACTGTAAGCGCAACTGGTTGTGGGTTCGATCCCTACTCGAGGAAATGAAATGTTTATTTAAATTTATATTTACATTTCTTCGCTTTGGTGCCTGTGTAAATTGCGTCGTTTATTTTCGGCACTGTGTTGAGTGCAATGCTTCCAAAATTAGGCGGAAAGTGGGGAACAGAGTCCCTCTGCTTACTCTGCTGTGTGCGGGATACAGCGTGAAGCTCATTTATGAATTATAATATACCTAATTTCTAAAATTAATATAAAATCGAATTTCAGTCTACAGATGCTGACTATAAAACAATCAGTCTATTTGCAATTTTCGATTCCTCTAAACATTACTTAATATAATGGAATATTTTGAATTTAACTTTTAATTTACTTTGGCATTTACGATATAAATAACTTTACAATACTGTGTAAAGTGTTTAATTACATACGTATAAGAAAAACAACAAGAAATATTATAGGGTACAGCTAAAAATGGCCATGAAAGACCAGAACGTGAGTGCCCTTATCCTATATACCAAATTCCTAAATCCCTATAAAACTAGATTTAAGATTTTATTATAATTAACATATATGTATGTATATGTAAAAGTATCTTTGATAAGTAATCTATAATATGTAAAAAAATCATGTAAAAAGATTAAACTGGTTTAGGCAAAGTTTTGCCTTAAGTTTAGATTAAATATTTAAAATTATATCTATATTTGTAGAGTTTGTAGAGTTGTCAGATTTGGAATTAAAAGAAGTATTATTAAAAAACGTTAATATTTCCGCAAGCTCCTGCTTATTGTCAACAGAAGCTACGTAAACGAAAAAAAAATATTCGGCTATAACAAAAACAGAACACATCTTCAAAACCTTATTAGAGTATATAACGACACCGCAGAGCCGTCATAAATATATTTAATGTTTCTAAGTAATATAAATGGAAGAAATTAATTTTATTACACTGAAATTTATACGAAATTACTCTCAATGAATAGCGATCTGAATAAATTTTAGTATAATATCTCATATGAAATTAGATACT
>DWQW01008209.1:0-14187 GCA_018249695.1 Heliconius erato demophoon
AGGCCGTGATAAAATTGGGTGTGCCCGCTCAGGAGACATTCCAGACTATTGATCTTTGGGAAAAGCAGAACTTATATTCCGTGGTAATATGTCTACAATCGCTTGGCAGGAAAGCTGGTAATTTCGGCCTACCATCCATCGGTCCAAAGGAAGCCGACAAGAACGTACGTGAATTTAGCGAGGAACAGCTGAAGGCTGGTCAGAACGTTATATCTCTGCAGTACGGAACCAACAAAGGCCAGCAATCAGGAATTTCATTTGGTAACCGACGTCAAATGTAATTAAAAAATAATAATATGTATAGCTATTTATGTAATAAATATTTTTATAACTTTTTAAATTTCTTTTTTTTTCTTTTACAACAAGGTGTGGTGAGACTGGAAAGAATGCGTAACTGATGGTGATTAGATAACGGTTACTGTACTTCACTTATGTATTACTACAATGATATTGTAATGCAATTTTAATATCTTTTTATTGGTTTTTTTTTATCTAATGTATTCGTTAACACCTTTGCAATATTTTATGTTACTTTACTTAGCATAAACCTGTCTTTCTCTTTCTTATTGCTATAATATTTTAAAAAAAGCGAAGATACCATATAACTATAGGTTCCCTAAAGCATAGACCGCCCTCGTAACCTTTGCGAAGAATTAGTGACAATCACCTCCCTAATGGTCTACTTGACGTCACCACACCGCATATTGATCTAACCTCGACGCGAATCTGTTGCCTAGCAAGTAAAGGTTTATGCCACCCTTTATATATAAATGACAATATACATAGTTTTTTTATATATATATTGTGTTCATTCTTTGCGGCCCTCTTTCTGACCTGACGATTTCTCTTTTTGAACATAACATAGCTGTTTATCAAATTAAATCAAAAGATTCAAATCAGCTTCACGCTGTATCCCGCACACAGCAAGGTAGGCAGAAGAAACCTAGTGTTAAGACACTTCGTTCCTCACTTTTTGCCGAATTCTGGAGGCATTGCGTGTTGAGTAGCGGAACTCAAAGTCTCAGTTAATACCTCCTCACCAGAACGAGGAAATAAAAATATCAATTATTTCATTTTCTTCAAGTGGAATTCGAATCCAAAACCTGTCGCGTTTACTGACGCACACTTGTGCCCCTCCGCCATGACTGGTCTTCGACCCCATGATTTGCCTGTCATAACTGCTTTCTTTGCTTTCTCTAATAATTTAATTATTATAAATTTACAAAATTGAACATAATATAATAAAATAATAATATAATTTAATAATATTACATACTCTATACCTAAATATATTTCAGATATCGTTAATCCGTCTGGCAATTATTGAAATGATATCATCGTAGATTATATTATGTGTAAGCGTCTACGTGTTACATGAGCACTCAGTTTTCATTCTAATTACTTCTGGTGGCAACTGGCAACACTTTGCTGGCTTCCTTTGCAGAACTTGCCTAATGTTTATAATAGTTGTTCAACTAGTTTTTAGATTTAATACTAATAAAGTATATCTATACCTATAATTATAATAAAATCGTATCGGATCGATGTCTGTACATGGAAGATTATATATATAAGAAAAAATGTTATTAGTAGCACTCAGTACCGTAAAGAAACCAAAAACAATGAATTTAAATGTTTGCCTGTCTGTTGTTATGCCATTTTAGAGAATATTATTCAATAAAATTTCTATAAATAACTGTTTTATTGTATTGGCTGAAACGTTATTTTTCAATAGGTAATGATAGATATCGATTTTAATATAATATCATTAGAAAACAAAAGTAATGCAGATTAAAAATTATAAATTATATACATCAATGTGTCATAACGAAATGTTTTAGTATATTAATTTAGATATTATTTTTTACTTATATTTTTTAAAGTTTCAAAGCTTTTTAGATGCTGTGTATACGAAAATTACATAGTTAATTGAACGTATAAAAGGTATTAATTACATTTTACTTCGAGTCTAATATAAAATTAAATAAGTCTAATTAGCAGTAAGTGTTAATAATCGTAAAACTAAAACAAAATGTGTGATAGTAACTCACCTACCGGAAGGTGTGGTCACGCGCCAGCAAATACCGGAAGCGCGGATGTTCCTGCGCTAGCGCATTTCAAATTTGTTTTGATTCAAGTTTAAACACCCCTTTATGTAAAAAATATTAGTAAATATAGTAGCTTTAATAATTATAGAGTAGAGAGACTTAACACTGTGTCGTCTCCATTTATCTAGATATATTTTTCGGGAACTTTTTTTTCGGCAACTACTTTAACTTTGAACTGATTATTTTGTGTTAAGTTTTTATTTTAAACTTTCAAGCTTAATTAGGAAAAAAATCTGGAATAGACCAATCTCTTATTGGCTGGACACGGATCAGACACACATTCCCCCCCTCTAACTTCCCCTCTATACATAAACAAACTTAACCATATAGTGCGTATAACCCTCAATAAGAAGACTATAGTCTATTCGAAAATGATTCTTCAATTTGAACCACTCGTTCCCGAGTTAAGCTCCATCGACCAAGCAAACTCTTCAGCTTTATAATATTATACAGATATGTTCAGGATAAAAATAGAAATGTTAAACTTGATATGAACAAAACAGGTTTGCTATCATCTTCAACTTATTGAAGTACAAGTACACGCTAATCTAATGACATTTTTTTATAATATAAACTAATTTAATGAATAATTAAAATAGTATTAGCAACGACCACCTCACCACGATTAGAAAGAAAGCAAAGAGTACATGGTTTTGGATATTTTTATGTATTTATATAGACAGATAAACAAAGTAGAGGATTTAATGAGTATATAGTTTTAAGAAGTTTTTTGCTTTTTTATATTAGATCAGCTTCACACTGTCTCCCGCCGACAGCAGGGTAATCAGAGGGAACCTAGTGTTAAGACACTCCGTTCCTCACTTTCCGCCGAGTTCTGGGGGGCATTGCGTGTTGAGTGGCGCAGCTCAACGCCGCGCTTTGCCTGTACACCAGAGATAAATATATTTTAAAATGTATATCGAACCCACAACCGTCGCGTTACAGTCACACACTTGTGCCCCTGCCGCCGAGTTGCTTGCTTGCCGAGTTAATGTCTAATAATAGCTAAGACTAACTAACTTCACGCTTTATCCCTAGCGGAGTAGTCAGAGAGAACGGAGCGCCAAACGCTACGGTCTCTACATACCTCTTTCGCCTCGTACACTGTCATCATACATACCTCTTCATACATGCTCTCCGGGGGTCCTCTTGCTTTTTACGTGACCTTCCTTCAGCTAATATTTAGAATAATAATTAATTTAAAATAATATTTTATTGCATTGCATGTATTGGTAACAGTTCTTCTAAGTATAATTGTCCGGATTAATACAGTCCTGACCGGCTTTCAAAGGCCTTGAGGTAGGCTCAGCCTGGATTACGTCGGTGACCTAACTTTCTTTAATGTCTCTTGTTACGTTTTGATCGCATTATTTAATTTTAATGTAATTACAATTCCAAAGTCCAGTTGTAGCGCAAGGGCGCAAATGCGACTGTTAACGCGACAGGTTATGGGTTCAATTCCCACTCGAAGAAATAAAATATTTTATATTTTCATTTCGCTCTTGTAATAACGCAAAGCGTGGCGTTGGGTCCCTCCTCTCTACACTGAATCCCTGAACGGAGTGTATTAAAACAAGTTTCCTAGGTTCCCTCTGTCTACCCTGCTAGGTGTAATGACTGCATATTCTAGTGAAGTGTATTAAGTATTTAAAAATAGATAATTACGTAGTTTCTTTAATATATTTAAAAATATAACAATATTAAGCTGATCTCAACGTATGTACATAGGTGCGTTTTTGTTTTGTTTCACCTGGTATTATTTAACATTAATCACTGACTCATTATACAGATTAAAAAAATAATCAGCTTCACGCTGTACCCACATACATACAGCATGGTAGGCTAATGGGGAATATGGAACCTAGTGTTACGACACTCCGTTTCCCACTTACGCTGGGCTTTGTTGCCTTGATACCTGGGCGAAAAAAAAAATATTAATAAATAATTCATTCCCTCGAGTGGGAATCGAACCCACAACCGTCGTGTTATAGTCACACCCTTTTGCGTTGCGCCACGACGGCCTTGTATAGATGCTAGCAAAATATTGTTTTTCGTTTCCCTATATTAGTAACTTTTGCGATCCACGTTTGAGTTAACTTACTGAAAAACTTTAGTACAATATGAACGTCGATTAATATTACGTACGTAGAATAAATATATTGAAACAGTTCGTTTTATCATTTCTAACTTTCACATACAGTGATTTAGTAATCTTTCATCAATAATATAATAAGGTAATGCTGTGAAAGTGTCTCTCTTATACTTGTGTCAGGCATGAGTAGACAGACAGACTTCAGTGATTTGGCAACTTTGTCTTCAGTAGGTTTCGAAAGCGACTGATTTCCACAAATCATGTTCCAAGTAATCAGTTGGTTGTGTAATGTTCTATTGGCCTTTAGTTAAAAAAAATCTTTATAGTAAATATATTATATTATTTTATCAAAAAAAAAATGTCTTATTTATTAGGGCCAGTCGTGGGCGCAGAGGCACAAAGTCTGACTGTAAAATCGACTAGTTGTGGGTTCGATCCCCACTCGAGGACATGAAATGTTTATTTACATTTACATTTACATTTTCATTGCTCTGCCGAGGCAAAGCGCGGCGTTGAGTTCCACCAGCACGTAATGCCTCCAGAATTCGGCGGAAAGTGGGGAACAGAGTGTCTTAAGACAAGGTTCCCTTTGTCTACCCTGCTGTGTGTGGGATACAGCGTGCAGCTGATTATTAATAAAGATTATTTAGTTAATAGGTAAATGCTATTGTACTTGTTCTCTGAAAAATAATGATATTGAGCAAGCTTGTTTTCAATTAAAATAGATCATATGGTTGAAGTTACATAAAAATATACTTTTTTACTAATGCTTTATACTATGTGGTCCTAATGGAGAGAAAAAAAAAGATGTAATTTGTAGCATGTGTTTAATGTCTAGACTCTCCCTTTTGCATCCTAATTCCAGCCATCTCGTGTTGAGTAGCGGATTTCAACACCGCAAATTGCCTTGTCAGACCAGCAAAACGAACATAAGTCATTGCCCGAATGATGAGCGTACCAATAACCATCGCGTTTACAGGAAGACGTTGCCTCATTGCGGCAAAATGTCTAATTTATTTTTTGAAGAATTATCTAAAATAGATTCTTCATTATAAAATCGAAAGTGTATCACTTTTTAATTAACAAAAATAACCACAGAACTTAAAAAATATGTATAAAAACGATATTGAACCTCACTAGCGTTTCGATAAGGTATAGTATACTATAATTATAATAGTATGTAAAAATTTAAATAACCGATAATATCGTTATATTCTAAGCATATTTCCCACGTTACACGATATCGATCGCGCTTGCAAGGCTTCTCGCCACGGTACACCGACTACTACTATAATTTACTACACCTCAAGTACATTCCTTGTAAACCGTCAATTATTATATCACAATACTGTGAAAATATTTCTTTTATTTATAGACATAAATGATTCAAAAGATGCCAGTCGTGGCGCAGAGGCACAAAGTGTGACTGTAAAATCGACTGGTTGTGGGTTCGATCCCCACTCGAGGAGATGAAATATTTATTTACATTTATATTTTCATTTCTTCGCTCTGGTGTCGAGGCAAAGCGCGGCGTTGAGTTCTGCCACTCAACAGAGAACTCCAGAATTCGGAAGAAAGTGGGGAACGGAGTGTCTTAACACTAGGTTCCCTCTGCCTACCCTGCTATTTGCGGGATAGAGCGTGAAGCTGCTATTTGCGGGATAGAGCTGAATAATAATGATTCAAAACTGTCATGAGACTGTAGCAACACAGTGACACGGGCGCGGTGTCTACGATTGTAAATGCACCGGTTGTGGGTTCAATTTAATCTTGAGGGAATTAATTATTTTTGTAACAAGACAAAGCGCAGTGTTGAGTTTTGTCATTCAAAATGCAACGTTTCTCATTTTCTCAGTATAAACCATGGGCATTCTCCTCTGCCTTCGCTATATGCGGGTTACAGCGTAAAACTAAAAATGTTATTATAATTGAATTATAATTTACAACATATGTTTCATTGTTTTTAATTTAATCTCTTCTAATATCTTCTGATAGCTATTAAGATAAAAAAAATATTTTTTACATAAAACAGTTTTTTTATTGCTTTCTTTACGTAAAATCTACATTTATAATATATATTTTTATTTAGTTTTAAAAATTCACATAGTGTACATTGTCTTGGATTTTTACGTATTTACATTGTGTCTCAGCTCTCACCTTTGACTATTAGCTTGTCCCATAAGCTTATTTGAAAGTGTTAAATATCACTGTTTCATTATACGACCGTGTAGAAGTCATAAAAATATCTTCTCTATATTACTATACTAACGTTATTTATTTATTTTAGCAAAATTGCGTCTTTATAATATTTTGCCAATTCCAAACTTTTTTAATTATAACTAGGCATAGGCATCACTAAAAATAAATTGTATACGGTAATTCTTACGTACTTATATATATATTTCTCTTTATATATATATATATATATATATATATATATATATATATATATATATATATATATATATATATATATATTTCTCGTTATTTCAATACTGGTCTCCTATTAACTACCGTATGGTACAGTAACCAACGTCCAGACCAGTACCGTTATCCACAGTCAATCGACCGGAGATTATCTCTGCAACGGAGTGACATCCGCTATGGAACTCGTCACAATTTCCATAATCATACTTCATTAATATGTGAAATACCACTGTTGAGTTCTATTGTTGTCTAGCCATATATGATTAAATTTTTCTTTGAAAGTTCTCTTCTCTCATCAAAAGTTACTGAGGTATTAGGGCAGTAAAATTCTAGTATATTTAACAACTACATGCTATATCATCATCTTTGGTTTACTTACAAAATTCTATGTAGATTCTTCATTACTTCGCTCTGGTGTCGAAGTCAGAATTCGGTAGAAAGTGGGGAATGGAGTGTCTTAACACTAGGTCCCCTCTGCCTACCCTGCTGTGTGCGGGATACAGCTTTACAGCAATTTCCGAATTCCGTTATCTATGTAAAAACTGTCCAATAACCCATTATCTCATCGTATCTCGGATTAGATCACAGTAAAAGTGAGATACGGTGACGCTATTAATTTGCTGGCAACACTTGATTGACATAGTGCTGACACATCCGTTAGAAAGCTGATGCTAGGATGTTACAACGAGCAAGTAATCTTTTTAATGATACCATCATCATAATTTACCACACTGACTTGCTATAAATAAACCATATTTATTAAATGCGTGGTAGGAAGTGAAAAGTCATAGTGTTTTGATTAACAGCTGCTAATTTTTAATTAATTTTTTTCTGTAAAAAGATCTTTAATGATATGAAAAAAAAACAGCTTCACTCTTTATCTCACACACAGCAGGGTAGGTAGTGTAAAATACTCCGTTACCCATTTTCCGCCGAAGTTGTTGGAAGCATTGCATTCTTCATTTTTGAGTGGCGGAACTCGACGCCGCAGCAAGAACAAGAGCGAAGAAATGAAAATATTGAATATTTCAAGTCCTCGAGTGGGAATCGAACCCACAATCTGTCGCGCTTACAGTCACACTTTGTGCCACGACTGGCCTGACCTCTAAAAATAATTTCTAGTAATTAGATATGCTGTTAGGGCTCAATTGAACTACTCGTGTATTTAAATGTCCCCAACGTCCTTGGTTGGTGTTTCTTGAATGTAAATGTTGTTGGAACTAGAATACATCGGCAATCCATAAAAAAAGATAAACTTAAGCTTAAGTTCACGCTTTATCCCTAGCGGGGTAATCAGAGAGAACGGAGTGCCAAACGTTACGGTCTCTACATACCTCTTTTACCTCGTCCACTGTCATCAACGCCTCATACATGCTCTCCGAGGGGTCCTCGCGCTTTTCCTTCTTTACTTTCCTTTTCTCCATTTTGCATTCCTTCCCTGGAGGAAGGTCACGTAAACTAGTGTCAAAGATACTGGATCTTTGACATTGTGTTTTCGAAAGTCAACCGAGGTCTCCCCTTACCTCTCTAAAAGGTACATGTTATAAAGGAAATTTGTTAAGAGTGTCCGTATGAAACGTTTTATAATCTAAAAAAAGACTGAAATAACGCTATAATATTAACTAAATTTTATTAATATAATCAATTCCAGGCATCGTTGTTAGTGACTATTTTAAAACAAATAAAACAGTGTAAGTTTTACAAAATATATTCAAACATAGTCTAAGCGTAACGTATTTCTTTCTTACTACTGCATAAAAAGAAGCACGTATTTCGGTCACTTACTTCGGAAGGACCCTGTTAATGTCAGCTTGAGAGAATTTTAAATGTGTTATTTTTTAAGTCAACAGAAAGTTAAATGAAACAACATTTTTTTTTTTGTCTATTCCAATTATTTTATAGTGTCATAGGTGACAGCTAAACTTTAGCTGGGAAGTGTTTATGTAGTGTATCTTGTAGAACAAACAGTGACGACGCTCTCCGCTTTTCATGATGTGATTTCACTAAATAGGCTTATGAAATGAAATATACATAATTTATGACAAGTTTTATATAGTTACTATAAAACGATGTCAAGGTGCTCCTATTATTTTCCTACGCTATAAAATGCCTCGTGAAATTGAAGGTGTAACAAACAGGCGATAAACAAACAGTCTTCATAATATAATTACAGTCAACATATTTATATCAATAATTATATATGCATTATCTGTTAAAAAAAATCTAAATTGAATTACTAATTGTATTTTTTTTCTTTAAATTTAATAGTCAGTCAGTCAAGATGTATCGAGGATAAGCAGAGGGGTCCTGGGAACATAGTGTTAAGAAACTCTCACTTCCGTTCCGCACTTTCCGCTGAATTCTCCGGCCGTCGGAACCCAACGCCCCGATTTTTCGTTACGATATGAAAATATTCAACATTACATCTCCTTGAATGGGAATCGAACCCACAGCCTGTCGCGCTTACAGTCACCCGCTTGTACCCATCACGACTGACCTCGACTAATCTTTACATACTCAATAATCTTTATATTTAAACATAAACAAGATAATAAATTCAACTTTCTGTTTCAAAAAACTAGGTTCCACAGGTTCCGTTATACGTACCTTTTTATCACCGCCATACAAAATAAAAAAAGGACAAAAAAATTATTATACTCGCACCCTGCCTAAAACTATTATTCTTAGAAAATGCGGGCGATGCGTTAAAATAATGTAATAAAAAACCACACGTGTGCAGTGGAGCTAATATTGACCGTGACCGGCAATTAGCGATGCATACATTCTTGTTAATAACGCTATAAATAACAATCAACATATAAAAATCCTTAACATAATAAAAATTGGATTACTATTAGGAGAAATAGGCTTAAATACCTTCAACAGTATAATATTACATATTTAAAATATGTTGAAGCACAATATCTTTGTCGACGCCCTTAATATTCTAATTTCTATTATAGAATTTCAGAAAAAAAAGTTTATATAATAGTTTGAGGCCGTCGTTGCGCAGGGGCACAAGCGTCTGACTGTAGCGCGACGGTTGTGTGTTCTATTCCCACTCCGGGGAATGAATTGTAATGGAGCCGTTGAAATCCGTCACTCAACACGGAATAACTCGAAAATTCGGCGAAAAGTGGAAAAAAAAAGTGGATCTTAACACTAGATTCCCTCTGCACACCCTGAAGCGTGAAACTAAAAAAGGAAAAAATAGAAAAAGTTTATATCTGTATGATTATAAATATACATACGAGCATGCAACAAAACTACCAACGCTTGTATAGTCACCATTTCTAACTGCGTCACATTTAATGTTATGTTCTTAATGTAAGTCCATATTAAATTTATAGGCATCCATTCATTTTATTCCATCCAAACATCCATTTAGTTTGTACCATACACATGTTCCAGTCACAGCAATAATAAAATAGAAATCTGCGGTTGCATGATTCTTAAAAAAATCATATTTCTTTATTCATTTAAAAAAAGATATGGTCGAAATACGCGTTTTTGCAATATAAACAATATTGCAAAAACGCGTATTTCGACACCATAAAGGGAATCAAAATTAATATGGATCCGGATATCCGGATGACCTAGAATTGTGAAACTTAGCAGCTGTTGTAGTTGAGAAAAAAATCTGAAACTACATTTCTTGTTAAATCCTAAAAATAATAGTCTTAAAGGTAGACAAAATTTGGTATTAAAGCACCTAGTTCAAGTGAGGTATCAGATGAAAGTGCTCTGGCTAAGCTAAGCTTGAATTTCAGAAAAAGCGCGAGCCTCCAATTTTTGTACTGAACCCTAGGAGAGCGAGCCTGACTCACGCTTGCCCGGTGTTTTTGTTTATTAATATCATGTTTAATGTCACTTGTTTTTATTTTAAGTATTGGTTACTCTGAATGTTGATATGAAAAGTACAGCTTGTTCGTTTAAAGAAGGCATCTGGATATCAAGTGAATCAGAAACAGACCACTGTACTTTAGTTAAATGAAGTTGTATAATTCATTTAATGTTTAATTTTTTTTAAATGTTTTATATTTATCGCTTATTCATCCATTAATAAAAAAACAAAGCCATCATATCGTCATTGCGTTGTGTACTTATGACAATAATGAATTTTATAGAAAATCCATGTTTATTGACGCAACCTGTGGAAACTAAGTATGTATAATTCTTCAATTTTAAAATCAATAGATTTATTGAATGATACCAAAAAAATATAATTGCAATTTATTTATTTTATTATCGTGGCGCAGGGGCACAAGCATTGGACAAGAACACGGTTCGATTCCCGCTCGAGGAAATGAAATTCATATTTTTATTTCAGGTGTCGTGGCAAACCGCGACGTTAAGTTCTGCCGTTCAACACGCAATGCCTCCAGAATTCGCTGGAAATTGAGCGGAGTGTCTCAACACTAAGCTCCTTCTGCCTACCCCGCTAAATACGGAATAGAGCGTGAAGCTATAAAAAAACAATGGTCTATTTGTATGTTTCACCTGCAACTGCGTCATGCCCGTCACATCCGCACAGGGGGATCAATTGATATGGCCCTGTGCCCCTCGCGATGGTTTATTCGTTAACCCACAATATACAGATATAGATTGGACTAATTGATATATTGATTCGTATTGCGATCTTATATATTATGTTAATTACTAATATTTATGTTTATATGGTATTATTTTGTGTGTTGTGTGATGCAGCACATGGCAATATTTAGTAGTATTTTTAGGGGAACTTTTAATATTTTTTCATGTCTTAAAAATATGTCAGTTGCTTAGATGAGATAAATTTCGTGATTAATATTTTTAAATGAAAAAATAAGGACTAAAATGAATATTTCTTTTCATTTAATTCCCGACTGCTAAGGAAGGGTTATGTTTTTCACGCGTATCTTGTATGTATGTAATATTCTTTATTACCTCGTATCTCCAGAACCGCTGAACGGATTTACATAATTGAGGTATCGTTAGATTCGTATTACCAGCCCAAGTGTTCTTAGATAAGTGACGGTAAATAAAAACAATCATGGCGGCTGTGGGACGCCATTGGACTTAGTGAAAAAAAAATTTTCGTTTCGAATACCACAATATGGATCTCAAATTCAAGATCTTACTACGAGAATTTCAAAAAGATATATCATGATTATGATTACCATAATGAATTCTAACAAAAAAGTGAATAATAAAAAAATATTTGTAAAAACAAAAACCCCGACTGCATAAAACTAAAAAGAAACTAAACAAGTCCAATAGTTTATTAGGATTAACAGTCGAGACCTATAATTAATTCTTTAATCAATAAAATCTTTACCAGGAACCCCGCATATTTTAAAGAGGTCCCGACTGTTAATCCTAATAAACTATTGGACTTGTTTAGTTTCTTTTTAGTTTTATGCAGTCGGGGTTTTTGTTTTTACAAATATTTTTTTTTTCATATTAGATTAACATAATATAAAAAACGGTATTTTTTTGTGTTAAATCAATTTAAGTCCATTAGCAAAGTACACTGGCTTAACATCTTTATATTGAAGTAAACCACGTTCGCTTTTACATTACGATTCATAATACTTTAATACTGTATATATCTATTAAAATAAACAAGATGGCGAAACTTGAAAATATCTAACAATATTTCACGGTTATGCCATAAAATAAAATTGTATTTTATTACTTAATAGATAAATATTACAAAAGCTCAGAATATTGCTTTAACTATAGTAACTCGCAATCATCAATCTTTTTTAACTGACTTCTTCTAAGAAAAGGAGGTTATCAATTCGACTGTTTCTTTTATGTTTGTTGTTATGTTACTTCAAAACTTTTGAGTGGGTGAACCGATTTTGATGATTTTTTTTTATTTGAACTTTCCTTCTCTTAAATTTGAATTAGGTATGTGCGCGACAAATAGACGAATACCTCAATATCACGCCAACCGATTCCAATGATTATTGGAAAGGATACACTTTAAGGATAGTTTGGTGAAAGTTTGGTTACGTTCTGATTATGGGATCCGGTTGAATTTGAACTAGTTATTTTTTTTTGGTAAAAAAATACAATTATACTGTAATAGTTACAAGGAAAAATATCGTTAAAATTGGTTAATTTTACTTTTTAGTTAATTTTAGATGTAATTCCGATAGCCTTTTCTTATTTTCTTATATTTGACGGACAATTTTTGTTTTGGTTATGACCAGTGAATTAAAAGAATTATAATTTTCAATGAGATGAAACTCGAAAATCTATCTAAACATACCACCATACACCGACAATTCGCGTACCGCCCATATGTCTGTTTACCACTTTCCAATTATAACAGACATGCTTAGTGAAGAAATTGAACAATGCATCGTTCTCCCCGTCTGACAATCTGAAAATCGTTGCAGTATAAATAAATGTAAATAAAACTGAATTTATATTTAAGGATACTATCGCTTATAATTTAGTTCGTATAAAAAAATTAACGTAGTACGTAGAAGTATTTGAACCCGCGCCCTCTTCTCTTCTTTCTCTTTGGAAACCGTCCAGTTTGGACCAAACTTCCAATCATTCTCATGGACCAAATATATGGTTACATATAGTTATTTTATACTATGGAAATCAAACAATATGTTTTTTGTCCGAACGGTCTCTTAACAATGAAATATCGGTATTTCTATAACAACTTGTTTTACATACATTAAAAATGCATCGTTTCAATGGAACACAACGGCACTTAGGTTTTGAAAGTATACCACAGTGGTCTGTCACAAACCAGTTTACTTTAAACTTAGCTCTGTGTATCAAAGCTCTTTAAACATATTCTCAGAGCATATTATTAATGTTTATGAACTGAATCCAGAGAAAGCTAAAATATTATGTACGATAAAAATATTGATTGTAATACATAATAATTTTTCATTTTGCACTATAAATGATTTGAAATTATTATTTCCCGTTTAAATTTCTACATTTTATAGCAAACTCATGTTCCATTGAAAGCTATTGTTCCAATTTAGCTGTGAGGTATTAGTAGAAGTACCTACTGGTAATGTATTTAAGCTGACCTACATTTTCAAGTAACGTCGTTGATATCGATATAACCGATTGTTTCTTAGATACTATTTGTAGAACTGTTTTTGTATATAAAATACATTATAATGCGGTTCTACTTAATTATTATAAAGGTATATTTATTTAATGGACATAAAGAATATTGTGAAGTGAAGTGGTTATTAGTATTTGCCCCGGGCTAAAGTCAGGGCAAGACATGAATGTTACAATAAATCAATTACAGATATAAATCAAATATAATTTATGTTATGTTCGTCTAAGAAAATTCAAAAACTTACTTTTATGTTCAAGCATCTCTCACATATAACGGGGAGGACTATCTTTAGTCCTCCCCAGTAGAGCCAGAACAAAAAAAAAAATTAAATAAAACAATACATATCTATAATATAAAAATAAGTCGGGTTTTCCTTCCTGACGCTATAACTCCAGAACGCACGAACCGATTTCCACGGTTTTGCATTCGTTGGAAAGGTCTCGGGCTCCGTGAGGCTTATAGTGAAGAAA
>DWQW01008210.1:0-14187 GCA_018249695.1 Heliconius erato demophoon
TTTATAATATTATTTAATTTATAGCTTAAGATAAATACAATTTTATAAAGAATAGTTTAGTTCAGTTCTTTAATTACGCGTTCCGTTCACAAGTAATATTAAAGTGACGTAATATACCGTAGGTAAACACGCAGGTATAAAATATATTTATTAAAAATAATTTAATAATTATATTTAACCGTTGTGTATTATAATTTAAAATAAATAATATCATAATTAATATTTTAATTATGGTAAAATATCATGTTGGCTGAATAAGCCACTGTCAACGTCAAAGTCAAGAAAAAAGGAAAGAAAGAGAAGAGATATGGCGGGCGCGTAAGGATAGTGATTCAAAATATTTAGAGAAGTTTTAATTTATAATTGATATATATTTAGTTACATCTTATATGTAAAAGGCTTGTGAGTTAGTACATGTAATAGTGATATAAGTATTCGAGGCTGGTAAGATAAGTTATAAGTGCTTCACTATTTACGATTGTTTGTTTTGCAATACTTAGTCGGTAAGTTTTTAATAGATTATTATTATTATTAAAACAAAGAAGAGTGATATTAATGCATATAATACCGTCAATATCCAAAAATAAATATTATTTATTTAGTAAATGGAAATAAATACATGAAGATGTTTTATGAAGTATGTAAAATAAAAATTATATTAATATACGCAAAATGCTTGCCGCCATATTTGTCAGATGCCTGTATGTGAATTGTGAAATGAGAGTTAAATAGATTGGTGGAAATCTAATTACTTATAAATGTAATGTGTATATATTATATTAGTAAATATTTAACATGTTACTATAAAAGGAAATATAATAATATCATTTATAATATGATATAAAACTATTATATCAAAATAGGTATTTACCGTTAATAAATATTTTATAATATGAGTCTATTTAATGTCCTACAATAAAGGTAATCTGCCAAGATATTTAATTAATTATCATAAAGATATTAGACAGTAGCAAAATATTAATTATAAATTATTTGTACGATTGTCGGAGTTCATTGACCCTATGTTTTACTAATAATTGATATTGGAGTCACAACCGACTGCTGCTCCGTTTCTGGTACTGGTACTGGTACTAATATGCTTGGCTAGGCAAATTGTCATGGCCTTTTATTGTTAAACTGCGATCGACGTTGTCTCGCGGTGCGCTTACGATGCATAAGCGATGCTTGTATGGTATTGGACATACATCTGTGTAAAACAGTTTCTACAGTTGTTCTATAACTCGTTGTAAGATGAGTAGGTGTGAGGTGCTATTTTATGTCCTGGAACTCCGGTGTATGTAGTAGTGTCCGCCCGTCTTGTATGGGTGTGTGGTGCTATTTTATGTCCTGGAACTCCGGTGTATGTAGTAGTGCCCACCCGTCTTGTATGGGTGTGAGGTGCTATTTTATGTCCTGGAACCCCGGTGTATGTAGTAGTGTCCGCCCGTCTTGTATAGGTGTGAGGTGCTATTTTATGTCCTGGAACTCTGGTGTATGTAGTAGTGTCGCCCCTCTTGTATGGGTGTGAGGTGCTATTTTATATCCTGGAACTCCGGTGTATGTAGTAGTGTCCGCCCGTCTTGTATGGGTGTGAGGTGCTATTTTATATCCTGGAACTTCGGTGTATGTAGTAGTGTCCGCCCGTCTTGTATGGGTGTGAGGTGCTATTTTATGTCCTGGAATTCTGGTGTATGTAGTAGTGCCCGCCCGTCTTGTATGGGTGTGTGGTGTTATTTTATGTCCTGGAACTCCGGTGTATGTAGTAGTGTCCGCCTGTGAGTCTAACAACTTGTTTAATGTAGAAAACAAATGAGACACGACCGTGGGGTGTGTGCCGTGTGTTTATTTAACATATCGGCCTATCACCTTGCGATAGTGCGTTCGATCCAACGACCTATATTGATCTCACAAATCAATCAACGTCACGAATCACCATTTTAATACAATCTTAATATAAGCATAACCAGTATGTTCAGAAAGATCACACAAACGTCCCGGAGGGTTCAATAAAGACTGCTGCATCCACGGTCTGGTAGGAATTCACGGCATAGGGGCGGGGTGGTGCCCTTGCGCTTTCTTCCTTTTATTATAAGATTCTACACAGTTATAGTAGAGAGGAAGATAGGACGTCTTCGATATACTTAAGAAATGTCACGGGAGATTAAAACGGACAGACTATGACATGTTATTTTTCATAATATATTTTATTTGTACTTATATTAGATTTATGGTACATTTCATATTAATATTGTTACCTCGGAATCTCTAAAGTACCTTGGATTATTTACGATCACTACGGAAGGGGTCTAACTATATTTGACGTATCACGAGCCATACTAAAATATTAAAATTATTATTTAAATAATTTTATTTAAATATTTTATTTTGAGTAGAGTGGAGAGTTAGTTACACGCTTTAGATATGAATATAAAATGAAAGATATTTAAAGATACAATTTTCGAGATATAGAATGTGGAGTGGCGGAACTCAACGCGGAACTTCATTTTATTACTAGACCGAAGAAATGAAAATATATCATTCCCCCGAGTGAGAACCGAAGCCACACTCATGCTGTACCACTGCACCATGACGACCTCAAGAGCTATAAATAAAATAATCTGATTAATTCTATTTAATTTCAGATTTTCAGTATCCTTTACTCCCATAGTAACATTAACATCGGAATTCTGTCACAATGGTATAAGAGATAGAATAATGCTTCTACAGTCGTCGTTCGCGTCGATATCTCAAGCGGTGGTGGCATTGACGTCGTGGGTCATTCTACCACAACAATGGAAACACTCATTTTTTAACGGTTATATAGGTAGGATTCGATTTTTTAAAGATATTTAGAAATTTAGTGTTTTTTTAAGTTTCACAATAGTTATTAGTCTAAAAATACAATTTAGAGACACTTTGCTTAGTTACTAGAAGGAAATCAAAATAATTCTTTCCCTCGAGTGGTAATCGAACCAACAACCGTCGCGTTTACAGTGCTGCTGCGCCATGATGGCCTCGGAAAATATATAATGATTGATTATTGTTACATTTTATATATTTTAGTGCAATTTTATCTTTTCTGCTTATATATATATATTTTTTTTTATTAGAAACGAAAGCGAAGTAATGTATTGTATTTTTCATTAAATTAGTCTCGTTTTTTCACATCGATGTTAAATCGAACTTAGAATTACTGCATTTACAGATAGAAATTGCTATTGCGCTAGGATAGCGAAATTTAATACTAAGATGTGTAATTTATTAAAATTATATACATTAATATGTTAGATATATTTTTAGCATGTTAATGGAGGGAACCTAGTGTTAGGATAGTCCGTTCCTATTAAGACGACAAAGAAAATGAAAATATTATAATAAAAATTCCATTTTCTCGCGTGGGAATCGAACTAGTGCCTCTATATTATATGTTAGTAAATAACTTATATTTTTTTAGTATTCAACACATGGAACTACTATCTTTTCATCATGTCAATGTGGTCGCTTCTAGCGAGTTTCCTATACATTTTCCTACCAGATAGTCCCAAGTACTACGTAACTCAACAACGTTATGATGAAGCTAAAAAAGTATTTATATATATATACAAAAAGAATACGGGAAAGCCAGCTGAGACATTTCCGGTAAGTAATATTTTTAAAACATTTTATATTGATTTGTAACTATGTAATAAAATAAAAAAAAATGGAACCATTTGTAATAATTGAATGATTGTGTCTACAAGAAATATAGTAGATATATTTAGTTTAGAGGCCGTCGTATCGCAGGAGCACAAGGGTGTGACTGTAACGCGACGCTTGTGGGTACGATCCCCATTCGGGGGAATGAATTATTATTTATTGATATTTTCATTTCTTCCCGCACACAGCAGAAAGGGGAGAAGCATTTCCTATTTTCTATTGAATTCTGAAGGCATTGCTTGTTGAATGGTGGAACTCAACGCCGCTCTATGCCTCAATACCAGAGCGAAGAAACCAAAATATTAAATATATAATTTCCTCGAGTGGTAATCGAACCCACAACCTGTCACGTTTACAGTCACACGCTTGTGTCCATGCGCCACGACTCGCCTCAATAACTTTTAATTATAGCCAGTAACTCACAGAGATTTATCTAAAAAGCTGATATATAATGTTTGAAACTAAATTTATTTTACATACGAAGCCATAGGTGAGTAGTAAATTATTTTTAACATTTTTATGGTTCGCCCGCGCCAAGTTGACGGCGGTTGGGCAAATTCATTTCAGTCACATAACAATTATACGAGCATAATCAAAGGTGCTATTGGAATGAAGCCAAGCCAAATATTTAACATTATTTATATCTAGTGTGCAATATTTGATTAAAATAAAAAAGTAACGTATTTTCTGTATTAGTGAGAAAAATTGTGAAACTTTTGTATTAAAGTTCTATTTTCCACTTTCATTATAATAACGATATCTTCAAATCAAATCATATCACCTTCACGCTGTATCCCGCACACAGCAGGATAGACAGAGGGAACCTAGTGGTAAGACACTCCGTTCCCCATTTTTCACCAAATTGGAGTGGAGATCGAACTCACAACCACTCAATTTTACAGTCATACTTTGTGCCCCTGCGCCACGACTGGCCTCGTTGGATACCTTCTATATTAATACAATTTTTTCGACTATAAAACAACGCACAAAAGGAACTACTGGACTAAGATAGTTAAAATTTTGCATGTACGTAAGCTAGGGAGTGTAGGAGAGAACTGACAAAGGAATCTCAAAACTCCTACGGAAATGGAAAAATCCGAAATTTTCCATTTCCACTACGTTCCCTTTGTCTGTCCTGCTGTATGTGAGATACAGCGTGAAGCTAAAAAATAAAAAAAGAAACGAATCATTTCACCATCATTAAGTTTAGTCATGTTCCAATATCAATTATATGAGCTTAATCAAAGGTGCTATTGGAAGGAAGCCAAGTTAAATATTTTACACTCTTCGTATGTGACGTGCAGTCGAATAAAATATATAATTAATTATCTACCAATTACTATAAAAAGGTATAAGATTTCTAAAAACGAGAGAAAAAAATATGTTTCTACTTTAAGTGATGATTTAACTTAAGTTCACGCTTTATCCCTAGCGGAGTAGTCAGAGACAACGGAGAGCCAAACGCTACGGTCTCTACATACCTCTTTCTCCTCATCCACTGTCACCAACCTCTTCATACAAGCCCTCCGGGGGGTCCTCATGCTTTTTACGTATAGTATATTTTATACTGTATTTTTGAAGGTCAATCACATCTCGGGTCTCCCTTTACCTCTCTTGCCACTAACTTTACCGTCATATATCTTTTTTGCCATTCTTTCATCACTCATTCGTTCGACGTGCCCAAACCAGCTGAGTACGTTTTTCTTCATTCTCAAGTGATGATTTGGTATTAATATTCTACATTCTCCACTTTTGCCACGAATTCGAGACTTGGCGCGCCACGGTCTATGTTATCTGGTACCACAGACAATAAGATTCTCTAAATGGTCCTCGAACCCACAATCATTAATTTGATTTGTAAATTCTAATATTACTAGAATACAATTAAGTGTTGAGGCCAGTCGTGGCGCAGAGGCACGATGTGTGACTGTAAAACCGATTGGTTGTGGGTTCGATCTCCACTCGAGGAGATGATATATTTACTTAAATTTATATTTCATTCTTTGCTCTGGTGTCGAGGCTAAGCGCTGCGTTGAGTTCTTCCACTCAACACACAATACCTCCAGAATTCGGCAGAAAGTGAAGAACGAAGTGTCTTAACACTAGGTTCCCTCTGCCTACCCTGCTTTGTGCATACAGCGTGAAGCTGATCAAAAACAAATAAGTGACGTCACCATATACGTAGAACTAGCAAAAACTGTAATAATATTTCACGGAGATTTCATTAATTTCATTTAAAGCTTAAAAACAAATATATTTAAATGTTTTCGAATAAAACATTTTGAAATGTAACATATTCATAGCGACGCTTTGTATATTTTAATAAAAAAATCACATTTATTATATAAAACTGAGCTTAATGGATTTTTATCGCGAAATATAAGTTTTTACACTGTTCAACATTTTTTAATTCAAGATTTATTATATGTAATAATATGAAAAGTATAGTTTATTTCTGGGAAATTTTTGATGATTATGAATTTTTAGAGTATCCTCTAATATATTTTTGGCCGTGTGTCCCGGCCTAGAATAGGATCATCCTGGTACTGGTGGTGTCGTAAGAGGCGTCTAAAGTACGTGTGGTGGAGTCACGTCGCCAGCAATGGCAACACGTATTACAAGGCTCGACCGGATCATTACCACCCCCGGCATTTAAAACCGGCGTGAAGTAGTTAGTGGCTTTATGCCACTGCGTTTCGCATCAGGTAGTGCCGGGCTCCGGCGCCCAACCCACCTTAAAGGCCGGCAACGTACCTGTAGCTCCTCTGGTGTTGCACGGGGTTGTAGGCAGTGGTAATCACTTACCATCAAGTGACCCGAACGCTCGTTTGCCTTGTCTTTTCCATAAAAAAATATATACATATAAGTTTATCGTTCAGCTTCCCGCTGTATCTCGTATAAAGCGGAATAGGCAGACAAAACCTAGTGTTGAGAGACTCCGTTCCCCATTTTCTCGGGTGATGAGTGGCGGAATTCAACGCCGCGCTTGCGCTTCAAATATTAATAAATAATGAATTATTATTCTATTTCACTGAATAGTGATAATGGCCTCATAAAAAAATATTTAATATAGACTACATCTTAACCAAATTTATTTATCCTGAAAATGCAATAAACCTCTATGCACATACTTAAACATGATAGTAACAACAACTCCAAGAGCAAGAGATTCATTTCGTAAACAAATGGATTTATTAAAATTTTAAAGGCATTATCATTTTCTTTGGGAGCCTTATAAAAAAAACCCTCCGTACCCTATTCTAGGAGCTTGCGACATTGTTTTCTCTGTTGAAAGCCTTATTAAATATTCATTTCTGTATGTTCCATCGCCGTCAACCTCGAGGCAGTTCTTGGTAATAGTCCTGAGATTTTATAAAGAGTTTCCACAGAATTTTTCATATTAAAGATAGTAAAATATGAAATGTGTTAAGATATTTTACGATTTCGTTAGCTTAGATGGAATGAGCTGTGTGGTCTTTTATATAATTCTATGTAAATATGTTATCTAATTTCTCTTTTGGTTTATTTGAAGAAATATGAATATATTCTAATGCTAATTTTAAATAATTGGCTAAGTTTAATTTATTTTTAAATATTATATTTTTAAAATTTTAAAAGTGTTAATCCACACTTAAAAAAAAAATTGTATCAATCTAACTAACTATATAATGTTTACAGTACAACCAAATACAATTGTGCTCAGTCTTATGAAACATATTCTGCACTTCGCTAAAGTAAAGCTTTATAAATATTATCTCCGTAACCTACATTCAAAAATGAGGCAAATCATTTTAAATGAAACTATTTTAAGCGGATTAATCGCGTAAATTTAAAATTATAAATTTTGGAAACCCGACGTTTCGAACACTTTGCAGTAGTTCGTGGTCACGGGTAGACTGAGGTGGCATTCGTCTGTCAGTTGATATAATTATTATATCAAACTATCGCCAACGATACATCGAGTTTTCATCGATTAATCCGGTTAAAATAGTTTCATTTAAAATGTGTAATAATCGTGAAAATCAAAGATCTTATTATGAGGCAAATCAAGCCAATATAACATAACATATCATTATACATATCATTTAACATAGAAAAGCTAATATCAACAAGTGTTACTTAAAACTTTGAAAAGTTTTACAAAAAATTTAATTGATGTAAAGCACAGCGTTGAATTCCGCCACTCATCACGCAATGCCTCAGCGAAAAGCTGGGAACAGAGTGTCCTAACTAGGTTCCGCTTGCCTACCATGCTAAGTGCGTGATAGGACAAAAATTAGAAAAAAAAATCTTCCATTTTGTTTTTAAAAGTTTAAGAGCCGCAAAATTACATGAAAATAATGATAAGAAAACATATAAATATCTAGGTATTGTATAAAACATTTACAGCAGATGCCCGACACTCCTTAAGAGCTTCAACGATAATTTTGTTTATCTTTAATTTTATTGAGGCCGTGGCGCAGTGGTACAGTGTTACGTCTTAACGTGAAAGTTGTGGGTTCAATTCACACTGGTAGGAGTGATCACATATACATATATTTTTTCTTTTATGTGCAGGAGGTAACGTAAAGCTCTCAAGCGTCAAAATCACGTTATATTTTACACATATCGCGGTGAGTCGAGGGAACCTGTGTAAAAACACTCCATTCCCATTAATACGTTTGCAACTCAGAACTCAACGCCGCAGTTTGCCTCGTTACCAGAACGAGAAAATGAAACTGTGAAATATTTAATTTCTTCAAGCGGGAATTGAACCCACAGTTTATAGCGTTTACAGTTTACATTTAAATTATACCAAATTATCGCTCTGAAAAGTATATTCGCGACGTTAAGTCCCGCTACTAACCACGCAATGTCTCGAATAACAGAAGACAGTACAATACGCTGTATCTTATCTTTAGATTATTTCTCCTTACCCAATAGGGTAAGCTTCACGTTTTACCCACGTAATAACGTGGGTAAAACGTGAAGCTTCTGTATTTTTCATAATAATTTTGAGTACACACAGATAAAATAAAACAGCCAGAACCGACAACAGACACCCCTTAAAAACATCACCGGTAATATTGTTTACTTTTAATTTTATTTTATTAGCGACCCCACAAATAATTTTAGGGAGGTTCGCGTGAAGGGAAGTAATTGGGAGCGCGTGTCACCCCGTCACTGTGCATTAAAATAACAATATATTAGCTTTTAATCATATATCTTATCAATGATAAACATCCCTTGTTGAGGGTTGATTATTTGTTGTCATTTATTTTGTTATTAAGGGTTGTAGTCGTTCTTATCGAAGTGTGGTGGTAATTAATTTTAGTGATTAGTTTTTTTTAATGAGAATTTTTGAAGGCTAGCGACATGCTTGGGGCTTCGTCCGCTTGAACTATTATAATCATTTATATAGAATTATCTGTAGAAACTTTCAGAAGTTGAAAATGTGAGAAATAAAATCTAATTAAGAGCTTTAGCTAATAAAGCTATGCGTAAAATTTTAAACATTAGTAATAAAACCGATCAGTAAAAAAATACAGTATAAAAATGACTTATAAAAAATAAATGTTATACGGATGTCAGTATCTTTTATAACTACAAGTATTAATACGAAGCTAAATGCTATATGAATAAATCTTATACAAGCACAGCGCATTCATAATTTAGGAAACGATGTCACCGATCGCCATAACCATAACCTCGCTACGTGAATTTTTAATTTTTTTTTGTTGTTGGCTTTCCTTTGAATATTAGGCTAATTATATAGATTTCGGTGTAAACAAAAATAACAGAGTGTTAGGACACTGGGTCTATATATAAGTCTTATTTTTTAGATGTATACTGTATCCAGAGTAGGCAGAGGAAACTTTGGAACCTAGTGTTAAGGCACTCCGTTAAAATTAGGACACTTCCGGTTCCTACTTTCCGCTGAATCCTGGAAGCACTGTTTATTGAGTTGGCGGAACTCAAACACCGCACTTTGCCTCGTTAACAAAGTGAAAATTAAAATATTAAATATCTCATTTCCTCGAGTAGACCATAAAACCCCACAACCAGCCGATTACCATCTCCCTTATAAGCATAATATTTTAATAATATTCACAGCTCCCCAATCTGCTACGTCAAGGCATTGAACCCATTACTATCGCGTTTACAGTCAATCACTACCCGACAACAACAACGTTAAAGAAACACCGTAAATTCTGAATACTTTTTTATTTGTATCACGTAACGTTCTGACGGCGGCTTAACTTTGATGCCAGGAGTGCTGCAGGTATTCTACTGGCTGAATATTTACTTTATTACCGTCAAACAAATAAAAGATTTAATTTGCTTTTGTGTATTCATTTTGCTGAAACTAAGATATTTTATAACTTTTTCTTAAAATAAAATACTATTTTAATAGTTTTTTCATTAATTATATATAACAGAGTAAGCATAAAAAACCTAGTGTCTCCGCTCTCTAACCAAATTCCATTGAGTGGGGATCAGATACCAAGAATTAAAACCATCAAGTTTATTCCTATGTATGCCCTATTCCTATAAAATATCTTCATTTCTTTACTAGTATAATAGTAACGAGGCAAAGTGGCGTGGAATTCCTCCGTAAACTGGGGAATGAACGTGTCTCAATAGAAAACGAAGTGTCTTAACACTAGGTTCCCAGGCTGCCTCTCCCTACTCTCCTATATATGGAATACAGGGCTAAAATAATTGTATTCCAATAATTACTTATAAATTTATATCATAAATAAATAAATTAGCTTCACGCAGTATCCCGCACACTGCAGGGTAGGCAGACTGAACCTAGTGTTAAGACACTCCGTTCCACACTTTTCGCCGAATTCTTGAGGCATTGCGTGTTGAGTGGCAGAACTCAACGCCGCGCTTGTCATCGACACCAGAGCGAAGAAATGGAAATATAAAATTAAGTAAATATTTCATCTCCTCGAGTGGGGATCGAACCTGTGGGTTCGATCCTGTCGGTTTTACAGTCACACTTTGTGCCCCTGCGCCACGACTGGCGCAATTTATATCAAAAAACACTTATTTCCTTTCAAAAGTAGCAAACGCAGAGTCAATAACTAACAAACCGTTCCAATATTATTATTAATAAAGTAATATATAAGCGAACAAAAGACACCAAAATCCGATGTTTATAGCCATACTATTTAGGGGCATGCAAACCAATACTATAGTGTAAGGTGGCAACATAAATTTGAGAGTTTCTTTCCACAAATATCTAGAACATTTTCATGTATAAATTGCGTGAATATGGCCGCCATTGGTTCCGTATATTTATTGGTCTGGTGTCATAGTTAGATACCATCTTGGAGTATACGATGTGTGTATGAGTGAGAGCACAAGTGGCCTAACTACCAAAGTGGCTTATATTGAAAGAGTGTTAAAATTTGTTTTTTTTTTTTAGTTTTGACGTATTTTAGTTGTTTTTTTTTTTTGGTTTAAATGTAATAGTTTCGTTAGACTAATCTAAATTATGTCATCTTGGTGCAGTGTTAGCGTCTAACTATAAACGCGATATTTTTTTAGCCATCTAAATCTAGTGTTAAGACACTCCGTTTTCCATTTTTCATCAAATTCTGGAGGTAATTTCTTATTTATTGCCTCGACACCAAAGCAAAGAAGTGAAACGCGATGGTTGCATGTTTTACTCCCATGAGAAGGCATTCTCCCATTACATCGGTATAGCAACATAAGCCGCAGCGTTGAGTTCCATCACTAAATGCGCAATGAAATCAAAAGTTAAATAAAAAAAAGTAAAAAGTTGAAAAAAAGAAAAAAACAAAAGTAAAAAATTAAAACTAGGTTTAAAAAAATCAAAACGGCAAGACATTCTAACTTCTAACAACTTATTTTATGAAATTCGTAAAATATCAGTTACATCACTTTTGCAATAACAAGTTTATGTGAATTTTAACGTTTCATTGTTTATCTATCCTGATTCGGAAGTGTCTTCTGAATAGATAAAAGATGTGAACGAGTTTACAAAGTCATGAATATTTGTATCTAGAGAATCATTCGCGATGGTCGTCGATTCAAATACAATGTAAAAAATAAATTAATTAATCGCACACATCAGGGTAGGCAGAGGGAATCTAATGTTAAGACACTCCGTTTCCCACTTTCCGCTGAATTCTGGAGGTATTGCGTGTTGAATGGCGGAACTCAATGCCGCGCTTTGCCTCGACACCAGAGCGAAGAAATGGAAATATAAATTTAAGTAAATATTTCATCTCCTCGAGTGGGGATCGACCCCATAACCAGTCGGTTTTACAGTCATACTTTGTGCCCCTGCGCCTCGACCGGCCTGTGTATATTCTTTTTGACTCGACTGCGTGACACAAGAAAGGTAATGTGCTATATCGTACATGCGTGTAAGTATGTCATGTATGCGTGTATTCCTAATCGAAATCGGAACAAATCGATTGGTTAACCTTACATCTCATCGATTCTATTGTCATTTATTTAGTGCCATCTTCCGAGTGTAAAGTTAAGACCAAGCTTGAATCTCGAATTCGGAACAAATCGATTGGTCTTAAACCTTCCATGTCAACAATTTTAACCATTGTCATTTATTTAGTGACATCTTCCGAGTGTAAAGTTAAGACCAAGCTTGAATCTCGAATTCGGAACAAATCGATTGGTCTTAAACCTTCCATGTCAACAATTTTTACCATTGTCATTTTTTAAGTGACACTCCGAGTGCCACTAAATAAAAGACAATAGTTAAAATTTACCACATGACAGTCAAACGCCATATTGTTGAAATAAGAAAAAAAAATAGGAAAACCTGTAGTGGTGCTAGCCCACCGGGTTCCCTACAAAAATTGGAAATATTGCCTCACTTAAACTAGCGACTTTAGCACCAAACTGTGTCCCTCTTAAGGCTGTTATTTTTTAGGATTTAATCACAAATGTACAGTAATGGCCTTTTTTTTCCTAAACTAGTACTACCTGTAGATGCTAGCTACTAAATTTCATAAATTTAGTTCAACCGGAAGTATCCTATTAATTTTGATTCTCTTTATAGTATCAAAGTACGCGTTTTTTGCGATAAAAACAGCAATATTTTTTTTAAGTTAATGTAGAAATTCATTTTTTTTCAGGAAATCAAGGGAATGTAGATTCAGATCTACTAGATCTAGAGTTTTTTTTTATTTTACATTTCCTGAGAAAACTAGTGACCCTCTGTTCTCCGCTTTTTGCCTGGATTTGATACATTGTTTGTTAAGCGGGAGAATGAAAATAGTAGAAGAATCGAACCTACTACACGTCACGATAAAACCTCTATTCAACAGTCAATTCTTAAATATTATATATAATTGACTTTTGACTTTCTTACAAGAGAGAAACGATGATACTATTAATATTGTTGTCAGGTCTTACCTACTTAATAGAAAATAAGTGACATAGAAAATCTATTACGAAACCGCTATCCATCTTACTGCCGCTAGACAGTATCTTAATTGTGGCTTTACATTCGAATTCTTGTAGAGAAAATGTACGTTTAGTGCTGCTTGTGTTCTGATCTTTTTGCTTTTTTCAAGGTAAAAAATAAAATTTTATTTTATTACAGGAGGCCGTTTTGGCGCAGCGGTATAGCTGTGGCTGTGAACGCTAGGCTTGTGAGTTCTATTCTCAGTTAAGGGATTTAGTTATTTTCATTTTCTCGCTTTGGTAAGAAAACAATACGTGGCGTGGATTCCGACATCTAACTCGCAAATGTCTCGAAATTTAGGCGGAAATTGTAAACAAAGTGTCTTATTTAGACGTAGTGGGACTTTAATCCGCGCCTCCTGGAAACCGACCAGGCGCTCTGACCACTAAGCCATACGTTCACATCAAGCTACGTCGAAATTTGTATACGCTTGTTACAAACTATTTATGTTATTAGCATCTCTGTAGGGAGATTTTTATAAATTTCCGCTACCCAAAGATAATTACTAAGAATTATCGCCTGGCAAGAGAGAATGCTATTAATTAAATATTTTTAACATTTTTAAAGTTTTGGTTAATTCACACTTAGGAAAGAAAAATACTTATTCAGAAAATGCATAAAAATTTGAACGCAACGGGACTCGAACCCGCGCCTCCTGGAAACCGACCAGGCGCTCTGACCACCAGCCATACGGTCTCATCAAGCTACGTCGAAATGTTTATAAGTTTGTTACAACTTAGATCGAATCGAACTCACTATATCGAATCAATCAAATATAGTTATATTGTTCACAGTCACGTTTTCCCACTGCGCCATGTTGGCCCCCAAATTTTGTTTAAATTAACCCTTTCAGGACCATAAGGTTTTGAGAGCTGTTGCGTTTATTTTAACTGTTTAATATAACTTATTATCGATTTAAAAAACATATTTTTAAAGAAAAATATTAAAGTTAGTTTTAGTTTTTGTGTTTTTTTATGGGACACGGCTGTCCCTGTGGTCGTAAGAGGTAACTTATTGTCATAAAAATCATCTTTATAATTATA
>DWQW01008211.1:0-14186 GCA_018249695.1 Heliconius erato demophoon
CGTTAAGTAGATTGCTAGCACACGAACGTATTATAAGGTTAATTTTTTAATGAAAAAACTGTGTTATTTTCCACTGAAAAGTATTATATGTTTTTGAACATTTTTAAAGTGTTATTCCAAACTTAGGAAAGAAAAATACTTGTTTAGAAAACGTATAAAAATTTGAACGTAACGGGACTTGAACCCGTGCCTCCTGGAAAAAGGCCAGGTCAGTCGGTTTCCTGGTCGGTTTTCTAAATAAGTAAGTATTATATGTATTCCGTAGAACGAGTGACTGACCGGAATGTTTTCGTGTTATGGTTCAATTAAAAGAAAGTTAATAAATTTTAACGGAAAACCAAAAAGTAAAATTATTTAAGGTTAAGGCTTCGTAGAATGTTTATTGTTATTCTTTTGAATAAATTTTGATTATAAGAAGTATGTAGACACACCTCTCGTATTTTTTTTTTATTATAAGTCTTAATTAATTTTAAAAATATATTTTTTTATAAGTCTTATTTTGTATCCTGCACATAGTAGCGTAGGTAGACGGAACCTGGGAACCTAGTGTTAAGACACTCTGTTCCTATTAAGACACTTCCGTTCCCCATTTTCCGCCTCGTTCTGAAGGCCTTGTTTAGTGGCGAAACTCAACGCCGCGCTTACCAGAATGAAAAAAAATGGAAATACTAAATATTTCAATTCCTCGAGTAGGCATTTGAACCCACAACCTGTCGCGTTTACAGTCACACGTTGGTGTCCCTGCACCATGAGTGATCTAAAATTAACCTTATATTATATAAATATATTTTTAGCATCTTGAGACAACATCTATTTATATTTCTTGCCATTTAACTTAAATGGTTCATCTATACTACTTGATTAAGTATAGCGCGAACAAACAGTCGCCGTTTGACATTTACAAAGTAATAGGTTTGAATACTGATGAGTTTCATAAATATATTTCATGAAATAATATAATCTTTATCAGATCAAATATGAACACGACATACCTTTCATATAAATTGCGTTTGAGTTCTTTCATCTAAATTAACCTATTTACTTTGAGGCCGTCGTGGCGCAGTGGCAATTGTGAGTGGAAGCGCGATGGTTGTTGGTTCGATACCCATTCGCGGGGTCTTTTTTTAATTTATTAATTATTAATATTTCTATTTCTTCGCTCTGGTAGCAAGGCAAAGCGCGACGTTGAGTTGCGCCACTCAACACGCAATGCCATGAAAATTTGGCGGAAAGTGGTGAATGGAGAGTCTTAACTCTACCTATCCTACCCCTACCCTGCTAAATGCGGGATACAACGTAAAAGTAAAAAAACCTAAATAAACATTCGGAAAATTTATATTAGTATTATTGGTCTTATTTTTATAAATTAAATAATCTTAGCTATATTAGGAATATATCTAAAATATCTATAGAATACAAGGATTCTATTCCGAATCACACTTAATCAAATATATTTCCGTCTACCTACATTGTAAATAACCGTGTTTTCGTATATATTTTTGACTATTTCGCTGTTAAAACGTTCAATGGATTTTGGCCAATGGCGGATTTGCATTTTCGGAGCCGGAAGGAAAGCCGTTGTCCCAGTTGCATGCAGCTTCGTTTTAAATTACCTAGAAAACATTGATTTATTTAGCGACCTTTGGAAAATAAAAAAACTAATATTGACAAGAGATTTTTCCGTGGATATTTGAACTTTTATTATTTAGTCATTCATCCGTTACCTATAGTAATAAGGATTATTTGCAATGAAATAGAAAAATATATATTTTTAAATATATATGATAAAATTATTTGTTAATTTTTATTAAACGTTAGTTTATTTTAATATAAAACGAAAGATAACCAACACAGAATCCTCTTTGAAAAAAAATATATGTATAAGTATAATTAATATAGTATTGTAATTGCCACTCATTCACTACCACTGGTTGGCTGGAAGAGATCTCTTATAGAGATAACTCCACTTTTATAAAATGTATATTTTGAATGTTTATTTTAAAAAATAATATAATATAAATCAGCTTCACGCTGTATCCCGCACAGAGCAGGGTAGGCAGAGGGAATTTTGTGTTAAGGCACTTCGTTCCCTACATTCCACCGAGCTCTGGAGGCATTGCGTATTGAGTGGCGGAACTCAACGCTGCGCTTTGCCTCGACACCAGAGCGAAGAAATGAAAATATAAATGTAAATAAATATTTAATTTTCTCGAGTGGGGATCGAACCCACAACCAGTCGATTTTACAATCACACTTTGTACCCTCGCGCCACGACTGGCCTCTTATTTTATAATATAATATAATTTTAACAAAATATATTTCTATATACAGTGCAACGCTTTGTGGAGTGCTCGTGGCTGTATGCGCGGCGTGCTGGCGACGGACCACACCATCAGACAAACCGGAAGACGTCACCGAATGCGGCGTCTACACGGTCAGCTCTGATGCTAGATTAGGACAGGTATGTAATATTAGTTTTTTTTTATAATATATATATATTTTTATTTAAAAAAAATGAATCTGGACATAAAAGGAACTGTAAAATATATGGCACTCCGGTTAATAAAAAATAAACTACCTTTAATTACAAACCCTTATATAATTATTTAGTATTTATTGCACTATAAAAAATTTACTATTCAATTCTGTATCATTATACAAGGCAACACTGCGTCATGTATTAAAAATAGTACAAGGACTCGAGTACACGCAACTTTCTGTGGAGTTAGATCGTTAAGAATTAACTGCTGTATTATTTGTTTTGATCCAAAATTATAATGTTAAACTTACATATTAATATAAAACGTGAAATACTTTTTTTTATTTTACAATAGATCTAGTTACTCAAAATAATGATTAAAAATAATTTTGATATATTAGAATCATTTTCTTAAAATCTTTTAACAATATTTACTTACAAAAATACGTTACATTTAAAAATATTATGGTAAACCACAAAAAACGCAGCGTATATGTGGATGACAGGTTTGAAAACACGAATTTTGAAATTGTTAAATTACAATGTGTTGAATTTATTTTATACTTTCCAAAGAAATAAATAGGTACAGTTTATAATAATTAGATATTTTTATATTGTAGAAGAGCTTCATTTTTTAATTTTTTTCTCGGTGTACTTATAGTAGCATCGTAGGCAGAGGAAACCTGGGAACCTAGTGTCAAGACACTACGAATTTCTCGAGACATAGCGTGTTGAGAAGCGGAACTCAACGTTGCGCTTTACCTCGTTATCTGAGCGACGAAATGAAATTATTAAATATTTCATTCCTCTAAATGGAAATCGAAGAGTCACGTTCATAGTCGCACTGAACTACAAGGGCCACAAGTGTAATATACATTGTTTTTTATCTTGAGGCCAGTTGTGGCGCAGTGGCACAAAATGTGACTGTAAAACCGACTGGATGTGGGTTCGATCCCCATTAGAGGAGATGAAATATTTACTTAAATTTATATTTCCATTTCTTTGCTTTGGTATCGAGGCAAAGGCGGCGTTGAGTTCGGCCACTCAACATGCAATACCTGCAGAATCCGGCTGAAAGTGTGAAACGGAGTGTCTTAACACTAGGTTCCCTCTGCCTACCCTGCTGTGTGCGGGATACAGCGTGAAGCTGATTTTTTTTTTTATCTTAACTGGTGGAGGGTAGGAACCTTTTAAAGTCGGTAGCGGGTTCACGATAAGTGGGTCGTTTGATGTTGTTGTTGTTATTGGATTTGATTTGGTTAGGGTTGGATTGCCAATGCACACATACCTCGCCACAGGGGCCGTTCAAGTATTACGTAAGCAGTTTTTTTGCAATTATTGACTCCCCCCTCCCCAATGTCATCAAAAATAAGCAATCCTCTTAAAAATATTTCATTGAAAACGTCAAAAATAAGCAAACCCAAGACCCCCCCGCCCCCCTACAATGCTTACGTAATACTTGAACCGCCCCACAGTATCCTCACACGATTAACTTCTAAGTATCATTAGCATACTTGTATTTAGCGCAATCAGAGAATTCTAAATATTGAATCTCATTAAAAAATCCAAATCTTTACTTTGCAGATTAGAACCAACCAATATTATAAAACACGAAGAAACTAGAAACATTCTAGATATTTTTTTCACACATTAACTTTAAGAGGGTATCTTTTAAAACTTATCTCAAAAAGCGGTACTGGTGTGAAGTTACAGAACAAAGAGACCAGATTGTGTTTGTCCATGTTTGTTTGTTAAAAGCGCAGTTGAATTAAGTAAACGGCGAAAATCTGATTTCGTTAACGAATGACTATTCTTACTGTGCATCCTTTGTTATTTAATTTATAACTATTTGCAGAGAAATATTTTGATCACGTAAGAAATAAAATAACTCTCAACAATACGTTGTTTCCAGCAAATAAGTTTAAAATTAGATTTTACTAACATTTAATTTCTGTCCCCTGAAGATATTTTTCGGGTATTAATCTTGATAACAGTAATGTAGCAGGCTAAGCAGAGGGAGCTAAGGCTGGAGTTAAGACACTCCGCTAAATAAAACAAAGACAAGTAGATTTGAATATGAATAATTAATGTTTCTAAATTAATTTTAAAGACGTATTGGTACTTTAATTCTTAAAAAAGAAAATTTAAACTATAAATCAGTCTTTTACAGTCAACAAATTAAATGTTGAATGTTTCTAATTTAAGGTAAACATGATTAGATTAAGTAATCATATAGATAGATTGCAAATGTTTTTGCATATAGAACGTAACGTGAAACGTAAATTAATAGCGTTAAGCAGATTTCCATTAAACAACACAAATAGACAAACACTTATTTATATTATTAGTTGGCATATAAATGATCCGCTCGGCATATTTGTAAAATTAATAAATCCTTTAATGTATTAATTAAAACTGTAGTTTAACAGTATTGCTTTAGTTTAACAAAGGAGATAACCTAATTGGTATATATATATATATATATATACAAAATAAATAAATAAATCAGCTTCATGCTGTATCCCGCACACAGCATGGTAGGCAGAGGGAACCTAGTGTTAAGACACTCCGTTCCACACTTTCTGCCGAATCCTGTAGGCATTGCGTGTTGAGTGGCAGAACTCAACGCCGCGTTTTGCCCCGACACCAGAGCGAAGAAATGGAAATATAAATTTAAGTAAATATTTCATCTCCTCGAGTGGGGATCGAACCCACAACCAGTCGGTTTTACAGTCACACTTCGTGCCACTGCGCCACGACTGGCCTCAAAACTATATAATGCTATAATATTTCGCACTTTAAATAAGAATATTGCCTTAATAGTTACTCTACATATATGAATGTCTGTTGAATTGTTTGATACTTTAGCAATTTTGAGTTTAAAACAAGCTTATTTGAAACAGCTTTCAGGGAATTTAAAACTTTTATCACATAAAAAGTAAAAACCTATAAAATGTGACAAAAATTTTACTAAGGGTTTCGTATTACTTGTATGTTTGGATGTATGTATGTATGTACCTATGTTGTTCAGTGTTGTCTCTCGCATATAATCAAGTTTTTTATATAAATGATACTCTTTGATGTTTTAGTAATTACCAAAGATAAAATACCAATGTATTTAACAGATTTCGTGTTTATATTTTAAAAAGTTGATTTGTAAATAGTGATAATATTTATGTTAATACAAAATAATAAAAAATATCTTGGTTATGTTGGGTCCGTCGTGGCGCAGCAGTAGAGGGTCCACACATCGATCCATCCATCCTAGTCTCTGCTAACAAGACAAAGCGCGGCATTTAGTCCTCCTATTAACACGCAATCTTTCGAAATAATAAAATTGGGCGGAAAATGACGACGGGAATGTCTTAACATTAGGTTCCCCCTGCCTGCCTACAGTTAAATAAAAAAACAACGAAATTACAATAAATAAGTATAAGTACTAAATACTTTACAATTGCTACAATCGTGGAATATATTCATCTAAAGTTTTCATTTCAAAACTGGCTTTAAAAAGATCTATCAAAAGATGGTTTATTTATCGTGTCACAGTAAGAGGGCAATCAATATAAAGTGGTTTAATAGGTTACGGAAGTAGTGACTGCGGGAATTGCGAAAATCAGAGTCAACAGTAGGCGAGAGTGTGGACCATTTAAGTGGATAAGACTTTTGCCAAAGAGTAAAAATAAATTAAATTAGCTTCACGCTGTATCCCGCGTACAGCAGGGTAGGCAGAGGGAACCTAGTATTAAGACACTCCGTTCCCCACAAAAGTATATTGTATTAATAATAAACTATTAGTAATTCATTTATATTAATGTATCATTTACAAAATACATATTATTAAATTAACATTTAATTTATTATCTTGTTTAATATGTAAATTATATAAATAGAGGAAATATAAAATAAAATCTTTAAGTAAACGTTTAGTGTAGTTTATTAACATGAGGTACATATAGTGTTTTAAACAAACAGTTAAAATATTTTTTCTTTTTAATTTAAATCTATTACTCATAAATCTAATTGAAGTATCTATGTTTAATGTTTTATCTTTGTTTCAAAATAACAACCAATTTTTTTTTATTAAATACAATAATTTTCGCAATTTTTTTTTATAAAATCAAAATACACTTATATAATATTTTTCATTATTCAATAAAAAAGACAGGCGAAGCCGCGCGCGAAAATTAATGATCTATTTCGAAATAAAAAAAAAAAAAGGAAAACCTTAAGAAATATTAACAAATAGTCAAACTATATTCACTTAGCTATATATATAGCTATATATACAAAACTGAAAACCGTTCACAGCAAGAGGAACTGTTTGTCCCAACTTCCTGTGGAGGCGCTGCGGCGGTAACGACGTTAGCGGCTTTCCTGCACGGAATTTTTGGTCCACAGCCGTTTGACGTCACGGCGACGGCTACCACGTAATAGGGGCTATTTGGAGATTAGTTACGTACGGCTTTTTGTTAGCTTTAGTTAGACGTGGTTTTATGAGCTATAAATTAACAAAACAAGAAGGTCTTTCTTTTTAAAGTTGTAAAAAAGAAAATCAGCTTCACGCTGTATCCCGCATACAGCAGAGTAGGTAGAGGGAACCTAGTGTTAAGATACTTCGCTAACCACTTTCCGTCGAATTTTTCGAGGTATTTTTTTTGAGTGGCAGAACTGCTACGACGGCTTCATTTAAATTATTTCATTTTTTTATGTATATAAATACGAGTATGTATATAAAAAAATCCATTCAAATTTTCATATATAATAAAACATGAAGCTCTATTTACCCGAAATATATGTACTTCTATAAAAGATATAAAATAAAAAGATATAGTGGCCAGTCGTGGCGCAGCGGCACGAAGTGTGACTGTGAAACCGACAGGTTGTGGGTTTGATCCTCACTCGAGGAGATGAAGAATTTACTTAAATTTATATATCCATTTCTTCGCTCTGGTGTCGAGGTTAAGCGCGGCGTTGTGTTCTGCCACTCAACACGGAATGCCTCCAGAATTCGGTAAAAAGTGGGGAACGGAGTGTCTTAACACCAGGTTCCCTCTGCCTACCCAGCTGTGTACGGGATACAGCGTGAAGCTGATTTATATAGAATAAAAACAAATTACTACATACATATAATATGTAATAATAGTAAGCTAGGAAAATTTATTTCGGTAGACCAATGATTCACGGCCTCCGGAGACGGGTGACGGAATGGACCCCCAAACAGACATTTCGATTAGATAAACTGCTCGTCAAGTTGACGGCGATTACGTTGATTTGTGACGAGATCCACGGACTCGATTATTTATTTGTTACTCACTCGATTTGATCTAATTCGTTTTTGTTCTGTTTATACATACATACTTATGAACTGTTTGCTTCTAAAGTAAATTCTCTTTGACGTTTAACTGACTGATGAATTGGAAACGTCCTATTTATTAAAAACTAGAGACTCAAACGAGGCCAGTCGTGGCGCAGGGGCACAAGCTTGTACTGTAAACGCGAGAGGTTGTGGGTTTGGTTTCCACTGGAGGAAGTGGAGTATTTAATATTTTCATTTCTTCGCTCTGGTGTCGAGGGAAAGTGCGGCGTTTCAATTTCACCACTCAAGACGCGTTGCCTCTAGAATTCGGCGGAAAGTGGGCAGCGGAGTGTCTTAACACTAGGTTCCCTCTGCTACCCAGTTACATGCGGAATAAAGCGTTTTCATTATAATCGGTTGAGTACTTTTGGCGTGAAAGCGTAACCAACAAACTTACATTCTCATTTATAATCCCAATTTGATGTATGATGTATCCGTGTACACTCACGCATATTTCTTTAACTCTCTTAAAAAAGTAATTGATAAATATATTGCAGAATTAAATAATTAAGAAAAAATAAGAATTTTATAATGTAGTTCCTAGAAAAATGTCATACCTACTCTCTAGATTTTAAGCAGAAAACTGCTTTGCGACGTACAAAGGATTTCTAGGCTTCGTTTAGGTGTTAAGTGAGACGTGAGATCTAATTGTTCTGGTTAAAGTGTCGAGTAATTTTGACGTTAATACTAGGTCTTTGAATATAGAGCAAAAGGCAAATACCCTTTTAAGGACATCGTCATATTTTTGTTGCACTTGCACCGCTTAAACAACTTACGTATAATAAGTAACTAAGTTGTATGGAAGAATAAAAAGTTGAGGCCGTCGTGGCGCAAGGGTTTGACTGTAAACGCGACGGTTGTGGATTAGATTTTTATTTGGAGGAGTGAAATATTTAATATTTTCCTTTCCCCGCTCTGATAAGGAGGCGGCGCGGCGTTGAGTTCTGCTGTTCATCATGCAATTTTTTTAAGAATTCTACGGAAAATAGGGAAAGAAAGTGCCTTAATGGAAACCGAGTATCTTAGCACTAGGTTTCAGGCTTCCATCGGCGTACCCTGCTATGTGAGGGATACAGGGTGAAGCTAAAAATAAATCAACATTTAATTTAAATAAAAATCCTTTTCAACTTCACATATCCGCTATATTAAAGGATAAAACATAAAACCATAATGAGTGGTCTTAACACGGTTGAAATATTTTAATTTCAATATTTATTATGTAAAAATGTTACTATACCATTGTATAATCATAGCTTATTGAGAATACTTGTGGATACTTTTAATGTGATTTTTATCTTTAAAAGTAATAAATAATGATGTACAGTGTATGTAGAGACATATGGCCGTCGACGAGGCTGTCGTGGCGCAGCGTCCGACTGCAAACACGACGGTTGTTGGTTCGATTCCAACTTCGCCGAATTAATTGGACAAAACGTGGCGTCTAGATCCACCGCTCAACACGCAAGGTAAAAATAGATCCCTCTACCCGCTATATGCGGGATACTACGTGAAAATACAGACGGTTTTTTTTTCTTTATATAAGAAATAACCAATCCAAGTTCTAATTAACCAAAACCTTCCCCGATTAACAAAATCCACATAACTCGTCAGTCAGACCAGGCATTCTGATAATCGAGTTAGGGGCGAGCATTCATGCAGTCCAGACAGACGTATTCGAGAGGCGGGGCTCGCGTTCCTGCTAGTACAAGCCCTGTCGAGTGTGCTGTTTTAATATGGAGCACAAAATGCATGGATTAATTGAATGTATTCTTTTATGATATTGCTTTTATGAAATATAGTCATACATTTTTTTTATTTTTAATCAAATAATCAGCTTCATGTTGTATCCCGTACACAGCAGGGTAGGCAGGGGGACTAGTGTAAGACACTCCGCTCCCCACTTTCTGCCGAATTCTGGAGGCATTGCGTGTTAAGTGGCAGAACTCAACGCCGCGCTTTCCCTCGACACCAGAGCGAAGAAATGGAAATATAAATTTAAGTAAATATTTCATCTCCTCGAGTGGGAATCGAACCCACACCCAGTCACACTTTGTGCCCCTGCACCACGACTGGCCTCTTATATATAACCATCGCGTCATATATTCGATTAATATGGTAGAGAATTGAATCAAGTTATATAATGTCCATTTCTAGATAAGATCTAATGTTTTATTAAAAGTAAATAATTGTTTTTAAACAGATAACAGACGTCACACGTTATTTTCGAGAAATATATCTCATCAGATAATGCATTTTTTATTATATTGTATGGGTACATTTGTAAAGTTTCATTTAGTGCAAATTAACCTTTATAATAAGGCCATACAATAATTCGTACTAAAGTAAAAATTAATCTTCTCTCAAAATCTAAAAAAAAATAATTTAAAATATATATTATTATTTAATCTTTCTCTAAATATTTTATAACAAAATTCTAAACTTTCACGTGTGCTTAAATATATCTATTTTAGATTTAAAGTTATTTTCAAATAATTCTAAACTAATAATATGTTTCATTTAACTTGAATCTATTGAGGAAATTCAAAGTTATATCTTGTACTTATACAGCTATTCGGTACAAGGCGGTCCCATAAGCCCCAGGGTTATGATTGTATGGCGATTGCAAACTAAATTGAAATACGGACGCACAGAACTGCGGGATTTACCTAGTATTTTGTGAAAGGAAAGAAAATATAATAATTTAATTAGAATACCGTCTAATTAGCTAGTGAATAAACTATTTTTTCTATAGAGCGCTCTCCACTTGAACAGGTGAAGTGGTTGATACATTCATACGTAACGACCATTGATGATAGATAGATAGTTAGATAGATTGATATATTGATAGCTCTGCATCCGAAAATCAATTTTATTGATCGCCAGTTTTAAAAGGATAAAAATAAAGAGAAGAGCCATTCATACACAGTAATTTATATCGTTCAATTTGTTTGTAAAGTGTGTTAATGTAGTTTCAAACATTACTTAGTTGTAGAGAGGTCAAAGATATTTGTTTTGTTGTAGATCAATATTTACAGTTTGATGTAAAAACTAAAACGGAATGATAAAGAATTGGTATGTTTTGATACATATCTAGTGAGCTAAGTAAGTGTACGAAATGGTAATTTTATGGATACTTCCATTTTTATAATTTTACAATAATTAATTATTAGTAACACCGATAAACGTACGTTGCGACAATACACGGAACAATTCCACTCTCCGCGTTCCGTCTCTCCACATACTACAAAAAAAATCCGTTACACTATACAAACTTCAAACCCCAATAAAAATATGAATAATAAACAAAAAATAAAAAAAAAACAAAATATATAGTAATATCGATAATCTTATTTATATGTACAATTCGATCGCAACGCGAGCACTGGAGGGTTGAAACCTTGCGCACTTAACGACCGCCGGTGGCCGGAATAAAAATCGCATTTGCGATAATTGGTTTCTGCCCGCCGACTTTACATGCTCGGATAGATAAGCACCCGTTGTATGAGAAAAACGAGATAACAAATAGTTTTTTTTTTTTTTTTTTATTATTTATTATCTGGATAAGTTCTGTAATGGATTTTTTTTGGAAAAGTTGAGATATAATGTGAAAATGCTTTTAAATACGTTAGTATATTTTCGTTTTTATTATAGTTTTACTTTTTTTATGATATAGATATTATTTTGATTCTACGTAGTTTTGAAATTATTAAATATATTCTTCTTCTCATTTGCCGGTTTTTAAAAGCCACTGTGTTAAGACACTCCGTTCCTTATTGCGTTTTAAGTGCGTCGTTGCGTGTTAAGTGACGGAACTCGCCGCACTTTTTAAAATAAATTATTTTAGCTGGCAATCCCATTTATATATTGGATACTGTCTAAAATGCTTACTTTTTGCCTTACTTTAAGCTTAAGTCCAATTGAACTACTTTAAAAGTAAATATATTCGTTAAAGCAGATTTAAGCCTTTTACTATTGGTTTAGCTTTGAGAGCTTTTTTACATATTAAGCGTTAATACCAAAAAGTTGTGCTTCATTGTTTAATTTCCTTAACTTAACGTTAATTAAGTTCAAGTAGACAATGAACATAAAATTTTCTTACTCATAAAATCTATCATATATACTCAGGGGAATAAGATATTTATAATATTTTCATTTCTTCGCTACACGGGGAACTGAGCGTCTCAACAACAGGTTCCCAGGTTCCCTCGGCCTAACCTGCTATGTGCGCGATACAGCGTAAAGCTAGAAAAAAAGTTATATTTTTCGTTTTTAATTTTAATTTTTTTTTTAGTTGTATATATAAAATATTTATTTAGGACTTAGAAAGTAGGGACACCTACTCGTACATTTCGTTTGTATGATTCATACACGTATTATCTCACATATAGATAGTTTCACCTACCATAATTAAATCCAATTACACAGTAGACACGTGACACACCAAGAGCTGTCTCAGGTTCAAAGCCGACACAGAATTATCAAACACTATATACAATGTAACTATAAAGTGTACCAAGTCAAAGGAGAAGGAAGATTGGGTAAGTCAGCTTTAACTAAATCTAAACAGTCGAGTCGTCGCTAAGTTAGTATCACAACAAGCAAGCGCAAGCGGTAGAGTACCAACGTACCTAAATTCGTTAGTAAGGGTTCGTCTGGCTCAATGGCGTTTAGAACTTCCATTTCCTATCTATTGAAAGGGAATTATGATATTTAGATTAAGTGTTTGTAGTATATAAAATATTTTGTTTTTTTTTTCTCAGCTTCACGCTGTATCCCTCGTGTAGAAGGGTAGGCAGAGGGAGCTTAGTGTTTAGGCACTCATCTTTCCACTTTCCATCGAATTCTGCAAGCATTACATGTTGAGCGCCGCTGAACACTTAACGCCGCGCTTTGCCTCGACACCAGAGTGAAGCAATGAAAATATTAAATATTTCATAATCTCTAATGAGAATTGAACCCACAACTTGTCGCGTTTACAGTGCCACGCTTGTGCCTCTGCGCCACGACTGGTTTCAACCTCTTCTTATTTTGTTTGTTAATAATAATAATATAGTACAAGTTTAAAAGAAACGAGATGCCCGATTCAAACAGCGTTCAATGCCCTTAGATACTCATGCATAGGTAAATAAGTAGTAGTATATGCAATTAGGCTTAAAGCATTGGTTTTATAAAAGCAAAACGTATTTTTTCGATTAATTTCGAAAGGATTAAATACTTAAATTCTTATATATAAATATAAATATGAGGCCAGTAGAGGCACAAGTGTGTCACTGTAACCGCGACAGGTTGTGGGTTCGATTTCCACTCGAGGAAATGAAATATTTAATTATTTTTTTTCGCTCTGGTGTCGAGGTTACCCCTACAGCTCGGCGTTGAGTTTCGGCTTTCAAAACGAAATGCCTCCAGAATAAGGCGGAAAGTGGGGAGCGTAGCGTCTTAACACTACCTTTACTGCCTTTCCTGTTACATGCGGAATACAGCTGAAGCTGAGAAAAAAATAGATTTATTTTTGAACACAGTTTATAAAAAATTTAAAAGAAGACTTATTTGGTTTTTCCATAACGGGTTCTCCTCCGTAACCCGTGAACGCTGCTTTACAGCTGTTAATATTAAGAACTTATGAATGTTAAGATATGTGTTCTTTGTATAAAATACTAATTTTTAGCTTCACGGTATACAGTTCACGCATTTAACAAATATTGTAGAGTAGATAAAAAAAATGTTTTAATAGTTTCCACATCTTTCTCTACTTTTCGCCCACCTATGAGATATTTTATATTATATGAGGAAACTCAACGCAGTTATTTGTCTTACTTATTTGTCTAAATTGTAATCATGAAAAGAATTAAATTATTATTTACTGTTAGTAATTAATTATTGCGCCATTTTTCTCAGCTTCACGTTGTATCCCGCATATAGCAAGGCAGAGGGAACCTAGTAAGACACTTCGCTCCTCATTTTCCGCCGAATTCTTGAAAAATTGCGTGTTGACAAATGCGCGCTTTGCCTCGACATCAAAAAGAAGAAATGAAAATATTAAATATTTAATTTCCTCGAATGTGAATCGAACCCCAACCTATCGCGTTTACAGTCAAGGCTGGCATAATTTCTTCCTCTGTAACACAATAATTTATTTCTCTGCAATTAGAAGAACAGTTACAAATAACTTCACTAATAGTCCAAGAGCGAAATGTAATATTTATCGGATACATTATTATTTCATACTAGCGACCCGCTCGCGGCTTCGCCCGCTTATACCACAGAATTATTTACTTAGCACACTGAATTATGTTCGTGTTTTGATATACCTATTATGTATGTTTGCAGCGCAATGAAGATTTTTTATGA
>DWQW01008212.1:0-14186 GCA_018249695.1 Heliconius erato demophoon
TTACCTCCTTTAGATGTCAATTTAGAAAAAGAGTGCACACTATCAGCAGATATAATTACTCCTTGAAAAGCGGACAAACTTGGTGTAAATTCCATTATGACTATAAAATGTATTTAGATACTAAAAACTAAAAATGTCTTAAGAAGAGTATAAATAATGTGCTAACATTCATTTATAAACAACCGTCCTTTTTATTGTACCAAACTTGTCATACGTTTGTCAATGTCAAACACAGACTGAGACACAGAACACTTATACCCAAAGGGATTCAGACTACCTTAGTTTGCCGGGCACTCCACACAAAAAAATATGCAAAATGCGATACCGTATATATATATTTATTTTCATGAAAAACCTCTCATTTTTAATTGTAATTAAATACGAAAAAAAAATTATAAAGTATATTTCACAAGTTTTTTTTGTACCTTTTATTTCAAGAACTACAAATGCATACTTATACCAAAAGTATCATTCCGATACCATAACGAAATAATATTAAAATGTACTTGAATTAAAATAAAAGGGAGAAGTGAAATAACACAAAAACTATGCATTCGAATCAATAAATTTTAATAATAATTAAATGTACAAACCAACCTCAAGGTACCAACCAATATTAATATAAAGAAAATAGGATAATAAGAAAGAGAAATATTACAAAAAAATACTTACTTTCGTGTCGGATGTTTTTTTTATTATTGGTGCTGCGTGAGCACTCCCCACGATGAAAGACGCACTTGCAACAGAACACAAGCTTTTCAAATGTGACAAGTTTGAGGCGTTATCTAAAGATGTTAGATAGGCCGAGATGTTAGATAGACCTTATTATCCGAACCTACCTTAGAAACAAATACGATTAAATTTTAAATTTAAATTCTAAATTTTAGCCATAGTTCATCGCGCCGCTGTGTGTAAGAACTGGCTGACAAAATCACAAATAATACTTATTTATATTTTTTTATTCGATAACATTTTTTTTTAATATAAACAATTTTTCTTGTTTCTTTAATACTACTCGAATGAAACTTTTAGTGTTCTTTACATGTATTTATAATTTGTAAGGTTAATAGTTTATTCATATTATATGAGCTAACATTAAAGAGTTTATGAGGCCGTCGTGGCCCAGGGGCACAAGGGTGTGACTGTAACGCGACGGTTGTGGGTTCGATCCCCACTCGAAGAAATGAAATATTTATTTAAATTTATATTTCCATTTCTTCGCTCTGGTGTCAAGGCTAAGCGCGGCGTTGAGTTCTGCCACTCAACACGCATTGCCTCCAGAATTCGGCAGAAAGTGGGGAACGGAGTGTCTTAACACTAGGTTTCCTCTGCCTACCCTGCTGTGTGCGGGATATAGCGTGAAGCTAATTTAATTTAATTTTATTTTATTAAAGAGTTTATAAACTATTTAAAAAAATAGCTATTGTGGAAACGCCTAGCAGTAGTAAAAATGTAATGTTCACAACGTAATAATCTCAATTAAAAGAAAAGCTCAAAGAACCTGGGAAAGCAAGAAAAATACAAAAGTTGTTTAATAGGTGGTATTTATTTCGATTTTTTCTTTGTTTTTTCCAAGTTTTGAAGATTTCTAATTGCGCTATGAAAACTTGGATCAATTTTTAAAGCCATTTTATACATTTGTTCTGCAAGATCATATTTCTTCCAACGATGATATAATACCCCTAGAAAGAATATAAAATGATTATTATCATACCATGTGTCTCTTATTTAGAAATTTAAAATGGTTGAAAAATGAAAAAATAAATGAAGAAAAAAACGTGGTGACAACGCTGTTCTTGATAATATAATGGAACAATTCATTATGAACAAAACAGACAAGCGTGAAAATGATGAGGATGCAAGTTCGGTGTAGAAGAATTGAAATATTTTTTGTTTGAATTTTTATATTCTTCTCTATTGGGTACCAATATACGAATTATAATTGTAATCACTCACAATTGAAAAGTTCAGCTTAAGCCTCGCGAACTCGTATCACTATAAAATTTCTATAAAAATGTCATATATTTAAGATAGATTTAAATTAAACGTGTCAAGTACATACCGAGGTTTGCGAAATGAATGGGCTGGACATGGTTTTTAAATAATTTGATAGATTTAAGAAAATATTTTTCGGCCTCGTGGTATCGGTCAATTTTTCCAAAAATATTTGCAATTGCAAAGTTAATTGACGGAATATCCGGTAACTCTGCTAGTGCATTTGGTATTATTTGCAAAGCCCTTTCTGTTTGACCTGAAAATTAATTAAACATTAGGGAATTTTAAGTATTTTAGTAGGTTAATATAGCTAATATTAATATATAACATATTTATACAGGTGGAAGAGGCAGCGCTCCTTTTACGGAAAAAGCGTATAGGGTAAAATATTTCAAACCCATACCTAAAGAAATTAATCAAGATAACTCAACAGTTTAGACGTAGGATTTTTTTTCATTTCACGATTTCGTGTGACGCAGTTACGCATGGATACCAATAACGTAAACACATACTACTATAAAAATACTATTAAAAGCTCACTAGTTTCCAAACTTTGAACTTTGCCGCCAATACCTAAGAGTCGATTTCGGAATGAGGCGTATGCGGCGGTTTCTCTTTGATAAGCTATACAACACATTCGTATTTTTTCTTCTCAATAATTTTTACCTTCAGAACATTAATCTATATACATTAAAACATTGTCAAATATCTAAGAAAGACATACATTTTCTTTAAATGAGGTGTAGATATATTTAATCGCGTTCCACAAAAAAAATGTTTTACCTGTGTTATCTAATAAGGCCAGCAAATTTGTCCAGGCTGACACATGTTTTGGGTTAATATTTATAGCACGATGCCAGTTCTTCACCGCATCTTGAGTTCTATTCCTTTCCAGATACTAAATATATTATAATATTAGAAGAATTCACCAGATAACATAAACTAAAGGCTATAATAAAGTGTACACATTTTATAAAATTGTATCTATGAAAATATTATAAAGCTGATGTGTTTGTTTTTTTGGAAGCGCTAATCCCAGAAATCAAATCGAGTCTGAATTAACATGTCTTTTTGTATAATTGATGTGAATTTTAGCTAACAATCTCTATATTTTTTTACCGTGTGATAAGAAATATTTCAACTTTATCAGAGATGAAAATGATTTTATTCTTTAAATTAAGTACAAACATTCTTTTGAAGAAGATCTTGGTCAACAACTTCTTATTATTTCTTATTTCGTAATTTTTATCATGGGTTAAATTTTTCTTAGACAAAAGATATTTCATAATAATTATTTTTCATAATATATTTCATAATAACTTTCTTATAAAGGAAAATTTATGGGATACAATATTTAACAAATATAGATATGATATTAAATTGAAAAAAAATCACCAAGTTTCCCAAGTTATAATAGCAATCTGGATAGTTTCTCTTATACAACAAAGCTGTTTCATAAGCCATCTGAGATTCTTTATATTGTCCAGTGCTTGCCAACACAATACCCAGATTCATCCATGCAGCGGGAAATTCTTTTCTGGAACAATTCTTTTCTTAGATTAAAGGAGGCTAATCAAAATGTGTAAGCTCTGTCTGTCTGACTGTAAAGATAATATAATAATGTCTTAGTAATAAGGGTCCCGCTTTACTCTTTGGGTACGAAACTCCAAAAAATACGCCACGCTTATTATAAACGATCTGATAAAACATATCTTAATAATAAAAAAAACAAGTTAACATTTACTTACTTATAGTGGATTGCATTTCTTAGATGAAATTCGGCTTCTTCATATTGCTTTTCGTTTTTTAATAAATTCGCTAAATTATTCATTGCTTGGTAATATTCTGGATATAATCTGAAACCAAAAAAAAAAACAGGAAATTACTTATTATTATTTTTATGTAAAATCAAATCAAATCAGGTTCAAGCTGTATCCCGCACACAGCAGGGTAGGCAGAGGGAACCTAGTGTTAAGACACTATGTTCCCCACTTTCTGAAACCGACTTCTGCCACTCAACGCCGCTCTTTGCCTCGACACCAGAGCGAAGAAATGGAAATATAAATATAAGTCAATATTTATTCTCTTTGAATGGGGATAGAACCCACAACTAGTTGGTTTTACAGTCAACCTGTGCCGCTGCGCCACGGCTGGCCTACATATTAATTACTATTAATTTTAATTAAAGAATCAAGAAAATTACCTTATTGCTTCTCTATATTCTTCTAAAGCCCAGTCTTTATTTTGCTTGGCGTCGGCTGCTTTAGCTACGTTATAATGTACCTTAGCATTTAATGGACATACTGATAAAGCACTAGTGAACAATTGATATTCGTTTAGCCAATCAAATGATTTATGCCAACTTCTTAGAGCATACACAAATATTATTATTAGTAAAACATAGAAGGCTCTCTAGAAGAAGAAATTTAATCATATTAATAAAAAATGTCAAATCTTGTGAATACGACGATAGTGGGTTCGATTCTCCCTATGAGGGAATGAAATATTTAATATATTAATTTGCTGTGTTATCGAGGCTAAACACGACGTTGAGTTTCGTCACTCACCCTGCAATGTCTGGAGAATTCGATGAAAAGTGAAAAACAGCAGTTTCTCATGTTGTGTGCGGGTTATAGCATAAAGCTAAAATAAGTGTATATATCAGCATAGATAGATTTTTTTGGTTTTTTATTTATGCACATGTTTACCCATTTTTCGGGGCTTATAACATTCCGTATGGGCTATTTTATTATCAAATCAGCTTGTAACAACCTCATTTATAATTACTTTGCATGACTGTTTAAATTACCAATAAATTATATAAATAAAGAAAAATTATTATTCACAGTTCAATACATATAAGTTAAATAATTTGTCATCATACAGTTCATTATTAATATTACTTAAACAATTACTTATTTATTCGGATTATAACCAGCGGTTCTCACCTCTTTTACAATCCCTTTATATTTTGCCATCTTATTTAATCCTACAGATACTAGTAGACAGTATCCTATGGAAGGAATGTACAAAATTCTCTCAGCGATAACAAATCCCACAGGATATACAATATTTGCAGCTGGCAAAAATGGAATAACCATTAAAGATAAGGCCATTATCATGATCCTAAAAACAAGATAAAAATTACATACAATATTATTTAAATATCAGATCATAAATATTAGGTAACAAATAAAAATTTATACCTTCTAGTTGAATTTTTGTTTGAATTATGCATAATTGTCTTTATAAATAAAATTACATAGAAATATAACACAATAATAAATATTATTCTGAAGTCATATATATTTTTTATTAATGGTACACATCCCATTGACCAATCATAGCTTAGCCATTGTGGCCATATCAACAGTAGCAGATTAAGAAAATATATATAATTATATGTTGCAACCTGAAATTAGTTGGATAATAAGATTTAGTATTAAAATAACATTTTATTACTTTAATAAATATTATTGGTAGATTACAAACCTTAACAAAGAGATCATCACTGAAGGCAGTTGGATTATCTGTGGGCTTAAATTCAGGTTTTGTAGCCCCCATAATAATCCATCTTCCATATAAAAGCAATATAGTAGATAAAATAACACAAATTATTCTATAAATACATTTGATATCTAAATAAAAGTTATTAAAGATGTAAAATATATAATTTCTTTTCAGTCTTTCTTTTGATTTTGTTTTTAAATGTAATATAAAGTCATATACACAGCAAACACCCTGAAAATTGTAAATAGGAATTACAATTTTTTTACACAACAAATAATCTTGAATTTTAATTGATGTACTTACCAAAACAGTTATACCGTTTTCTTTGAATAACATGGAGGTACCAGCAAGTATAATACTAGTAAATAAATAAACATTTGATACTTTGTCAGATTTTATTGCCTTGTTATATATAAGGAATGATAGCAGGAATGTATTTGCTGCTAATAAATCTGCTCTACCTACATTGCCACATACGGCTTCCACATGTACAGGATGTACACTAAACAGAATGGATACCATCAATGGCATTTCAATTTTACTACTTAGATTATTTTTCATTTTGATACTTTTCCATATACACCTATAAGTCCTCCATACTAACATACAACAAGTAATATGGCAAATTAAATTTGTAGCTTTAAATTGAGCAGCTGACAGATTTTTATTATTTAAATAATAGTTCAACCTGAAACACAAATTATTAGGAATTAGAGTTTTTTTAAGAAACCCGTACCTGTGTACATTTGTGGCTAACTGATAAATTATTTATTATTATTTATTAGATATTTCACTCACTTGAATGTTAAAATCGTTAAAGGCCGGTATGATTTATGACTTGAGTTACTCTTTATATTTGTACCCCAAAAGTCACTCCCAAATGGATCCAGCCAAGATTCAGATTGAACATCTTTATTTTTGAGTATTGCTTCTGAATCATCGAACACAAAATCTCCATTTATACTAAATAGAAACGGTAAGCTGGACAAAAAAACCGATAATAGTATTTTCAAAAACATCTTTAACTTTGCCATATTTTACTAGAATGGAACTTTGGGACATTTGTAACCGATTTTAATTGTTTCACTTTAGTTCTTATTTTATAATTAACATTTTTTAAAGGAATTAAATCGAACTCAGTCGTGATGTTGTTGAATGTCAACAATCGTTTTTTGATGACATTGACGTCTGACAGATGACGTTTGTGTTTGGTTACACTGACATCATGTAGAGGCCAGTCGTGGCGCAGGGGCACAAAGTGTGACTGCACAATCGACTGGTGGTGGGTTCGATCCCCACTCGAGGAGATGAAATATTTATTTACATTTATATTTTCATTTCTTCGCTCTGGTGTCGAGGCAAAGCGCGGCGTTGAGTTTCACCACTCAACACGCGATGCCTCTAGAACTTGGCGAAAAGTGGGGAATGGACTGTTTTAACACTAGGTTCCCTCTGCCTACCCTGCTGTGTGCCGGATACATCATGTACATACATATAAGTTATATTAAAAATCTGTCATCGCAAACTCAGGCCATTAAATTAATAAAAATCATATTGTCGACTTAGAACGTAAATCAGCTAATACTCTATTGTTGCTATATTAAATATTTTTTTAGGAGAGACACATAAAAAAATAGAAAACTATGAGTTAACGTATGTTAGCAGAAGGCAATATTTAAAATTTCGAAAATTGATTTATATTATCTACTATATGAAATAAAATAATATTCAATTCATAAAGAAAATATGAGTACATAACGATAAAAAACTAACTTAGTATGTTTAAACTCTAAGTCGTATTAGAACTTTAGGAAAATATTGCGTATTTTACAGTTTAGGTCTGATCAGGGCAATCGTATTAAATAAAACAAATTTTCCAGATATAAAGTATCTTTAAATATATAAATAAAATGACTTAATTTAAAGAACACATGATTGATTGAGGCCAATCGTGGCGCAGTGCTCCTGCGCCACGATTAGAAAAAGTAAAAAGTATGACTATATATAAAAAAAGTAAAAAGTATGACTGTAAAATGGACTTATTGTGTGTTCAAGCCCCACTCGAGGAAGTGTAATATTTATTTACATTTATATTTAATTTTTTTCGCTCTGATGTCGAGGCAAAGCGCGGCGCTGAGTTCCGCCACTCAACACGCAATGCCTCCAGAACTCGGTGGAAATTGGGGAACGAAGTGTCTTAACACTACAGCAGGGAAGGCAAAGGGAACCTCCCTTTGCCTTCCCTGCTGTATGTGGGATACAGCGTAAAGCTGATCAATTTTTTTTATTTAATTGATTTAGTGCATAAAACTATATGTTACTTATTAATTTCCATAATATAACTAGATATTACAGAATAAATATTACCTTCACAAGGTAAATAAAAACCAAGCGTCATATTTTCATATTTAATTTAATGCGACATAGATGTAACCGTGAAATTCGTAGCAAGTGGTTGCAAAGTATGTTTTATATCGAGCGCTGTTCGCGGATCTCTCAATGCGGCGGCTGCGTGCGCTAGTTGTAGGGCACACTCTGGCGGCGCAGACGCTGGAAGTGCTGCACACTCTCGCTCCAAAGCACTTCCGACGCACGTCAACAGCTCCGAGAACCCTAATGATATCGCTGCTCGGCGTAATCGATTCAGTTCCTGAAAATATTTATAGTATGCAATTTATTTCTACGGACAGGCAGTAGGGAATCTAGTGTTAACAAAGTCAAAGTCAAATAATTTTATTCAAAATAAGAAGTTACATGCTTCGTTTTTTGATCGTCAAATAATTTACCACCAGTTCAGCTAAAGTTTTGCAGAATGCCTCAAACCTGAGTAGAACCGGCGCAAGAAACTCAGCGGGACTTATTTTTTTAAATCAATTATACAAAAACACATTTTTAGATTTCTGACAATGATACTTTGAAACAGACTGGAGCGAACATTTCTTTCCCAAGGCGTGTTATCATTTATATAATCATTAATTTGGTAATAACCTTTAACACACAAACGCGCACAACTCTTTTAGATCGTGATATAGAAAATTCGTGATAAAGTAACTTTTCGAGACATAGCGCGTCGAGTGACGTAACTCAACGCCGGGCTATGTCTTGTTATCAGAGAGTGGCACCAACCTTATAGAGGTGCTGCGTCTTGTCGGGCAGCTTGCGCGCGTGGCGCAGCACCTTCTGCACGTCGGCGAGCAGCGCGTGCGGGCGCGCCCACGCGCAGCCCGCGCCGCCGCCGCTGTACGAGCGCCACGACCGCACCGGGAACGACTCCGCCGCGCCTAGCGCAGAGCATTTATTAATAGTCAAAGATTAACAGAAAAATACTATTACTACGTATATATTATATATTTTTTTAATGATTTAACGAATCGATTTATTATTAATTTAAAGGACATATCAAATGAAATTGAAAATTACGACAATGCAATGTTTGCTGTAGAAGAATTGATATATATTTTTTGTTTTTTTTGATATCTAATAATAACCTTGATTTATTTATTTATTGTACTTTAAGAGACACTAACACAAATATAAGGATTAGAAGAAGCTTCGCGAATTGTATGTACGGGAGGCTCTGGCTAATCTGTCGTAACTACAAATAATTTACCCGAAGTAGTATTATCGTCGGCGGGGCCCAGCTGGTCGAGCGGCCCCAGCCACGGCGCCGCGGACGCGCCCGGCCGCAGCACGCTCAGCAGCAGGCACGAGCGGCGCGCGCGCGACACCTCGCACCACGCCGACAGCGTGCCCCACCAATCTGACCCCAGCTGCACTATGGCCGCCATACCTTCCACCTGAATGAAATGGTCATAAAAACAAAACATTGCTTTTGGTATACTTAACACTACTTATAGATTAAATACTCCAGGGCGACTACAACGTGTCGACTGTGCTGTAACGTTTGAAGGGGCTCAAAATAAAAGCATGGCTACCTAATTTAATTAGTCTACTACGTGTACTATGTCGCAGACATGACTAAATATACAATTTAAAATTAGGTTATGCAATTCATAGATTTCCAATGCAATGAGGAAAGATAGGAAACACTTACGTTTAGTTTGTGCATATATGTATAAAAAATAATTTAATTACATTTTTAGTACAAGTTCAAATTTTTTAGCGTCACTTTGTTTCCTTTCCCTAAACACTGCCCATTTCGAGACTGCAAGTCAAATAGCGGAGCTTACTATTCTTTGTCGTCTTATCAGAGCGAGGACATATATCATGCCCCGAATGGGAACAAGTGTATAAGTTGTAGCTAACATATGCCATAAGTAGCCAACTCTCAATACATACCTTAAGAGCACCATGAAGTAGAACACAAAAATTTGGCACTTTGCTAGGATCAGACATATCTTCTTCGGTGGTAGTACCTTCAGTGCTACTTCCTTCCTAGTTTAAAAAAATGCTCAATTTTATTGTTGTTGAATTGCAATTGAATTGAACTACATTTAAAAATATTACTTTTGTTGGTGTTTTTGATCCAAAATTTTCCCGAGTTGAAGAATTATTGCCGACTTGTGCTTGAGGTATCACAAGGTGTTTACTCAAAGCGATTGGTGTGCCTGTAAAATAAAAACATATGATGTTATCTATAAAATAAACAAGAAGAATGCCGTCCAAAGGCCATTATGGCGCAGTGGTCCAGCATGAAATTTTAATACGCGACGATTGTAGGTTCGATTCCCACTCAGCAAATGAATTATTTAATAAGAGAAGAAAATAACGAGACATATAATAACTAACATATCAAATGAGAGAGGTACATAAATGACTAAACCTAAAAAAATACTTTGTAAATTTGTCTTTGTTGTAACCCAAGAGAATTATGGTTGTTAAATTCTGGTAGTAAGCTTCATACCTAAATCTTGTTGTTGTAGAAATCCGACAACATGTAGTTGACTGGACAGCGTATAACTTGCCGATAGCCCTTCATGAGACGCGGGCTGTGGTGCCGGAAATAATTGTACTCTAGTTTCAAGTTGACCACATTTTAATGTACACCAGAATTCTTGATAATGTTGTTCACAAAGACGTGTCATTGCAGTTACAACCTAACACAATAATAAATAGAAAATTAAAAATACCTATCTTACAATTTTTACTTACAAAAAGTTCTGAAAAGTTAAAAAACTACTTTTACAGATAAAGATCAGTTAATAGTGAAATATTATGTTACAGTTCAAAACTGAAGCTAACAACCCCTTGCAAAATATCTTTAGATACACGAAATATGGTTGGCACTAGAGTAGCCTATATGTAACATGTATCCTGTATATATTTTATAATTGTATTTCTGTTACATATTATAAAAAATATTATTTTATTCACCCACCTTAAATATACATATAGACTTAGGTTTGTGCAATTGTAAAATTTCTTTTCAATTGTGTAACAATTGTCAGTAAATTCAAAAAATAAATAAATGGGATTAGATCCTGATAGAGGAAATTCCTATGAGAGCAGGAAATGATGATTTTATGTTTACACAAACAAAGTAGTAGTCTACATTTAATTGTTTATACTGAATCAATATCAAACAAAAAGTAGAAGAATAATATTTACATATGAGTATGTTTTTTTTCTACTTAGTATCTAAACAGAACATGTGCAAAATAATCTTCTACACATAAATTGTACATATTTTAAACATTAAAAAATATAAAAATAGAAGTACAATATACATACACCAGGTACTGAAAGTTGATCTGGACAGTAGATTGCACCTCTAGTTATATTGCCATTAGAATTGTTAGCAGTGTTGCAGGCCAGATCCACAATCTTCTGATATAGTGGCATGGCTGTAAAGAATTTTATTTTATTTCTTCATATTTATTATCATTGTAAAGTTGTCAAAAAATATTACAAATGATTATGAGTAATTTCTGATCTATAAATTATTATAAACTTATATTTACTTTCTTTAAATAATTTAAACATATTTTAAAGGTATTATATCAATACAGTACAATTTCACTAATTCAGCATTTCAATAGATTAAAGCATTCAATAGTTGAAAGTGGCATAATAATATACCTCAAAGATTATTTTAAAACTTTGCATTAGTTAATAGTGAGTATTATGTTACAGTTAAAACATTTAGATTTTTTTTTTATGGAAAAAACAAGGCAAATGAGCATAAGGGTCATCTGATGGTAAGAGATTACCACCACTCACAACCTTGTACAATATCATAGGAGCTACAGGTGCATCACCGGTCTTTAAAGTGGAGATGCGCTTTTTCAAGATAATGGGTATCTATTGTATTGACTTGGAAACATTGCCACAGGTAAGCCATTCCACAGTTGCAAGGCAATTGGTTTCTTTTTATAAAATGCTTTAACCAATAATCCGAGCTTTCCAATAATCTTAAACCTACGTGTTGTTAATAATAAAATAAGTGAGATTATATTGTAAAATTTTTAAATTTATTTAAAATAATTACCATTTTGTAAGCAAGGATCGTGAGGAGATACTACAGGTAAAACATGTATTTTTCCAGGATATGTAGGCGGTAATGGTAGAGCCTGAATAATCCGGTTTCTTCCTATTGTTCCTACTCCACAACTGCCATCTGTAATCTATTAGTAATAATATTTAAAATCAAAAGTATTTATAGATATAACAAAACAAAATGTTGTAATATAGTACCAAGATTATTTGCACGGGTGTTTGATAGCCCCACTCTGTAAGTATCAATTGGTTAACACCATGAAGGGCAGTTTCTATACATGTTTTATCTCCATCATCTAATTGTGGTAATTTTACGCGTATATTATCATATTCGCGAGTGAAAGGAACTGCAACTGTAAATAAAATTATAATTAATCCAAAGTTTCGTATATCTTTTTTTTATTAAACAATTTTGCTGTACTGTAAAAATCAAGTGAATATATCACCTTCATAAACTGACGAGAAAGTGGCGAGTGCTACATATTCCAGTTTAGCATGGATGCAGAGATAATCTAGGAATGTGTTTATAGCCGCTGAAGCTATTGTAAATCGTGTATGACTTTCGGTTGTATCAGTGGTTGGAACCGGCCGGGACATCGATAAAGAAACATCTAACAATATTAAAGTAGGCATGATGGTGAGTTGTACTTATATTTTTTTATTTAGTATAAGATTCATAATAATGTTGTGATAATTTCCTTTATAAATCTTATTTTCACTTGCACAGCAAACAGTAAATAAGCACAAATATTAAAGGTTTCAAAATTGTTGTGACATTTATTTTTGGCATGTGTACGACAAGCACAGAACACATATATCCAAAGTGGCGACAAGTGACAACTGACAATAAAATATAGGTTCATTAATTGGGAATTTGATAACAATTTGTTGGTAACAAATTTGTTTTTTTGTGCAATTACAACTTAAATTAAAGAATTCAACTTCGATCACTGTTTAAATTTAAATAATATTATTTAAATAATATAAAAATATATTTATATATTTTATGATTTTTAGAGTTACGTTAAAAAGTGTCTTATGCTGATACTTAAATAATACATAATAATTTTAAGTCATTTAATTTTAATATTAATATCCCTGGTTATATCCCATTTCCTGTTTGATAAATTCAGGGATGAATCGAGCTTAATGATGTTGGATTCAGGGCCATTCTGACAATACAAAAAAATGTACTTACATTATTAATGTTCACATTTCCATCCTGTCACGAATTTCGAGCCACCACCACATCAGATGAAAGTCGATGATTCTACGTGCCGCAGCTAAGGAGTTAATATTACAATTAAAATACTCAACCAGTATTTTGTAATGCATTACAATAAAACAGTTGTTTCAAATAAATATATGTTAAAGTAGCTATGCTATCTAATTTAAGCAACTACATATATGTATACAGAATGGAAGTGTCACAACCACTTTAAATGAAACCACAGTTTTACCTACTCTATAAAAGCCTAATACTATTATTATTATTTTTTTCCCAAAAATGAAAAAGTGTTTTTTTTTCAAACAAAATATAAAATTATTGTTGTAATATAAAATTCTATTTGTCAAGAACGACGCACGCACACATAAACCTTTCAAGGGGAAACCGAGTCGTAGATATTGGCGGCAAAGTTCAAAGTTTTTTAACCTTTAGTAGTATTTTTGTAGTAGTATGTGTTTACGTTATTGGTATCCATGCGTAACTGCGTCACACGAAATACAGGTATGGATAAACATCGTGAAATGAAAAAAAAAATCCTACGTCTAGACTATTGAGGTATCTTGATTAATGTCTTCAGGTATTAATTCGAATTTTCTTGGCGGATATTCTCAGCAGAATTTCCTTCAGAGCATGTCCTCCATCTTGGCGGAAATGCCATCCACGTCCCAAATTCCCTAATCATAAGAAATATTTGTATGGTTGCATAAAAAAAAATATATCTTGTAATCAGTAATGAACATATTTATCTTTTGTAATCAATTAAGTTAAATATATTTATAACTAGCGACCCGCTCGCGGCTTCGCCCGCTTTAACTACTGAAATATTCATATAATGTACCTATGTTTGCAAAGCACTTAAGATTACTAATGTGAAAATTATTGAAACCTTAATGCAACCCACATTTTCGTAGCTCCAATAAGGATGTTCCAATTGTTTAAAAAAACACACCTGAACAAATGACACAAACAACAGAAAACTTAAACGAAAGAAATTATA